>JAULKK010282628.1:0-14152 GCA_032355705.1 Rubia peregrina
GAGTCGAGCTTTGACCGAGCTTTGACCGAGTCGAGTGCGAGTTGCTCACGAGATGCTCGACTCAATAAGCACCCCTAGTGGAGAAACACAAATTTGGGCCACGGTGTAATTTTTAAAAATTGTGTGCAAGTTATCAATGTTGACTTTCAAGGCCCTTCCATTCACCCATACATGCTCAAATCACAAATTTGCAATCGTATATTATTCAATTGAATTTTGGCGTCGCCAATTTGTGATTCAACATTTCCAAATTTCTTGGAGGGACCTAAGTGAAAAAGTGAAAACTTTACTCGTAACTCCAAATTGAAATTTGCTCGAATGTGTTGCTTCCATATACACCTCCATTTTATTTTCCAAATCCGTAACAGAATATTTATCATCGATCGGGCACAAGAACATATCCGTAATCCTTTCTGATTTATCTTCCTTACTTCTATGCAATCAACTCTAAGTTACTTTAGAACATCTACTAGCGATTTCCCAAAATTCACCAAAAATATATATTACTTAATAGTTTTATATTTAGGTAAGAATAACAAAAATCATGTATTTTGGAGAAATGGATAATGGGCAAACACATGGGGCCACAGTGTAATTTTTCAAAATTATCTACAAGTAATCAATGTTGACTTTCGAGAAACTTCCATTCACCCATACATGCCCAAATCGCAAAGTCGCAATCGTATACTCCCTCCGTCCCGAAATAAATGGCACAGTTACTATTCAGCGATCAAATTTGGCAAACTTTGACCATAATTATATATTAATACACATAAAATAAATATATCATGTGAGATATTGTTAGATTCGTCTTACATTTATTTTCTAAATATCAAATTTTTATACAAAATCATTGTGTGAAATTAGAGATACGGTTGGTCAAACATGATCATTGAAAACCGTGAAAATATGGTGGTGCCATTTTATATGGGACGGAGGGAGTATTATTCAACAAAAATGTATGACATTAACTAATGAACAGTCAACTATTACTTGACTATTCATGAATGAACACTAATGAAATATTTCCATATAAATATAATAATAATTTTTAAAATTTTCTTATTGACATAGGTTTTCAAATATCACAAATCTCAGTTTGTTTATAAAAATAACAGATCAATTCTATTAGTTTCAGGAATAGTTGACATTAGGTGAAGAAACATCAAACACTTTATTAAAAACATCAGCCCATATAATAGAAACATCACATAGTAGTATATGCAGGTCAGTTTCTGTATCAGGTGCTGAAGCATCAAACACTTTTATTAAAAAAACAATTTATATAATAGAAATATCACGTAGCAGTTTATGAAGGCCAGTTTCTGAATCAAATTTCCAATGTTTGTTACTTATTCCATCACTGAGCATATAGTTTTATCATAAGGAAATCACGCATTCTGTTTATAGCATGACACACTAGTTCTAGCAGCCAATATTCACTAAGAATTCACATCAGATACACAAGTATCATATACTTTCATTAACACATCAACCTCAATATCAGTAACACCACATAACAATTTATTCTAGTCACACTTTGATACTTATCTACAGAATTATCTATATATATATACTAGTACAGGGCATCAATTCGGAATATCAAAACACTTGCAAGCTTTTTTGAGCTGAAAGATCAGTCGTCATCAAAATATTTGCAAGCAATAGGAGCTAAAACATTTGCAAGTAAATTGTATCAGGTTTTATATGATGATTCCAGTATTTAAACCTTACCTTTTACAGAATTTTGTTCGATTTCATTGATTGTGTCGTTCACCACAGTAATTTCTCGTTCATTGTTCAAAAGACATATTGATGAATCTTTGGTTTTGCTATCATCTTCTTTGCACATCAACTGATCTTCTGATATGCAAAATAAATAAAAGTCACATAAACTGCTTGTAGAGTGTTCAAAATATTGATTCGATTATGTAGTTTAGAATGACGAGCCTGATTGCTTGTTGATCGATGTTATTCATTGCTTTTTTTATCCTGATCGCAAATGTTGAGGATGAGATTTTTGAAGATTTTGGAGCGATGGATTAATGTGGTTGAGATCTGTTGAAATTCTGATTATTCTTTGGAAGCATGTTTTTCGTTGTGCGCTTTCATCAGACGAGTCTTTCTTGTCAGGTTTCCTTCCATTTTTCCTATTTATAGGTTAGTTCTCCTACTTTTTCACGCATTTTTAATTGGCACCAAAAATAAAATAATTATGCCAAGTACCCCAAAAATTGGTTTTCCTTTTACCTTAAATTATTTTAAGTCCCTAGTCTTACGGTAAGACGATCTCGCAAGAGACAGACTCTTTTTATTATATACATATTATTTTAAATTTAAATCCAAAGTTTAAAAAGTTTGATAAGGAAAAAAAAATTCGCAATTTAAAGTGGGACATGTGAGTATAAACTTTCTAGTCCAAAATTAAACTAAGAGACACCATCATTTGACTATCCATCTGAATAATTAAGGATGCCCGTCTGAAAACACACAACCACTGCACCACCAACGGATACTATCTTCAAAACAGGAACCACCGCGATTGCACTTTCATCGATCACCTACAAGTTGGGAAATCACGGCGGGAACCACCAAACGGTTTCATAACATCGGAATACCCTTATCGAGAAATTTCTCTTATTAAACAGGACATCATTGTATCCTTCTTATTGCGATCAGGATACAACGACCTACCCTTCTCAACCAAAAAAATTGACAAAACCTCGAGCCTCCCCTCCCCCAAATTCATCGACAACCTCCTCACACATTCCATCTAACTATACATCTCTGAAACACTCTCCTCCACAACCTACAACCACCACCGACGGTGTCTTCCCACCATGAAACCTCCAAACCAAATCATCCTTTTCAAACCCTCTTCTAACCAAGTGAAGTTTCATGATGTCTCTATCACCACCACGGTTACTATTCTTGCAATACGACAAGGACATGACACTCGCTTCTAACGGAAAAAATTCGTGCTCTAAAAACTCCTCCACGAAACAACATATTCTTTGCTCAACAAACTAACGTTGCAATACACATGCTTACGCCTCTCAATTTCATGTTCCATCTCTTCAAATTTATGAATGTGCGACCATTATGATTCCACACAATTACCATAGCTACGCAAGATTATAAAATTTCTAAATGAAGTTTGAAAATCTTACGTAGAACTCACATTACAACATTCAAAACTAACCCGACAATTTCACATTCCTAAACAAGGTATTATTGAAATCAAGAAATCTAGAAAACTATCACATTTCTTCTATGAATGCAAGTATCATGAACATGATCAAAAACAAAAAAATATATGGATACAAATCCTTTGAAACATATTCCATCATTAGTAACATGCCAAACGATTTAAAACATATCCTTTGTGGGTCCTCATTTGAGCATTCAATGTCAAAACCCTCTAAAAATACAATTAATAACCTTCTCTCCCCCAAAATCCTACTTTTTACCCACCAATAAATAGTGGTAGGTGAGCATTAAATGCTATTTAAGCACTTGTATTATGCCTACATATCGGTGCTGGAAATTTTCACACCAATTTTTTGTCAGCTAAATGGATTTCTAGGATAATTCAGCACTAGTTAAGTCCTTTTTCCCATACTAGTGTTAGAATTTCAAATCACACCATCCCTTTTCCAAATGGGACCCATCTTTCTGGCACCGAAAAAGTGTTTTCTGATGCTATGATTTTATGTAGCCAATGGCTTACTTAAGCCATACCGATGCTAATATTTTCCCTCCATTTTTACACGCCAAATACACTATTTCTCACATACAAACTTTTCCAGCACTGGTATCTTGCACTTCTTACATTTTATTCCGGTGTTTTATTTTATGTATAGCACCGGTTTTGGGCACCGGTTTCCGACTTTCGGTGCTGAAAAGGAGTACATTCATCTTTTCTGTGCTAAAAAGGTATAGTTCCGGTACTTTCAACACCGGTTAGTCAAAGTTCTTACCCCCTTGGGATTAACTACCGGTACCTATGTACCTATTTTCCAGTAGTGTGTACACCAAAATAAGACAATGACATAGTAAAAGATAAAACATCAATATCAAAAACCATTTCATACTATTGAAACATCAAGAATAAATTAAATAAAAATCTAATATTCAAAAATAAGAAACATCAATATTAATTTTTAAAATTATATGCTGACAAGCTAGCACATCAATAAAAAATAAAATTAAAATTTCAAAATCAAGATAGTAAAATATCCCAAACTAGTGTCAAATTAAGTGTGGAAAATTTAACATATAAACACAAGATTTCACATTATAAGATTAAAATTTTTCTTTAAAACACATTATTTTACTGAAAATGACTTTAAATATAACACACAAGGTTTGGTTGAAACATCAAGTACTAAAATAAAACATCAATTCTGGCTGTAAAAATATGTGCATTGCGCTGAAATGAGGAAAACATAATCCGTGAACTTTTCCAACCTAGATTCTTGACCCGTTTGATTGTTATAACCTGGAATCATTAATTTTCCAATTATGTATGCCCAACACCCCCCCCCCCCCCCAAAGTATGGTATTTGCACCCAGATCCCAATTTACTCTCCCAAACATTCTTTAATTATATTTAGCCCCCATCTCTAACTAAATTTCATTATATTGCACATTAATCTCTGGGTATCACTATGTGACTATCTTAGACAACATTTTGTCATTATTCAAGCCTACAAAATACGCATATCTCTTCTTAGATCATAATTCAAGTTACAAGTAAATTGGATCTTCATTTACCAATTCATCGGCTTAATTGAATCCCTACCATTCCCCTTTGTCCATTGAGCATCTCTTCAGCATTCGTCGATGACCATCTTCTTCACTAAGGCCGACACCCAGAAAATCTGTTATCAAAGTGGATGGTGTAGGTAACTCGACTTATTTCAACTATCATCATGAACAAGATTTCAAACATCACTGAAGGATTCTGTGAAGTTCTAGCAAACTTAGGTTTAAAAAATGAACAATCAATCTACGTGGCCAGAATTCAGGTGATATTCGGTGAATTCACAGGTGTAATATTTCTTCTTTTTGTTAATTGAAGGATTCTATGAAGTTCTATGTGTACTTGGACCAATTAAAATGGTTTCAGTGCATTTTTATTCACAAGATTAGAGTGATTTTACTGGTTTAATATGGTGATCAAGGATTATAACTTTTGTTTATGAACTCTTAAACATGTATTTTGTGTGTATGAGTTTGGGATTCCTTGTGTAGGTTATTTTCCTTACGAATATAGGGAAAAAGTAAATGAGTTGGCTATGTCGATGTCAATATTGTATACATGTTTCTAGGATGTTATTTCTCTAAGAAATTTGTGTCATGGAAATGCTTCTACCACCATGGGGGCTACTACTCAAAGTCACTATAGATAAGTACAAAATAGGGATAAAAGAAATGAAGCTTGTTTTTGCTACCTCTCTTAACTTATTTTATTCTTTTGATAGGGAGAAGGTGGAGTATTAGAGCTCATGCCAAGATACATACTTCTTGTTTATAGCATAATCAGAAAAGCCAGCAAACTTTATATTGCCGATGAGATTCGGTTAGGTTCCGCTCGTACTGAAGCTGTTTATGAGTTGTACCTGATAATGTTACTATGGCAAAGGTAAAGTTCTTTAAGTATGAATTCTACTCGGAGTTCCTTTTAACACATGTTCTCATCATTCATCTCTACTTACATAATTATCTAGGATGTTCTGATATTCAAAGTATTGCAATTTTTGTTTTTCGAAGTGTTCATATCGTATTTTCAGAGGTGACTGAATTATTCATGTTTGATTAGGCTAGACATCATGTCTGGTGAGTCCCTTGCTTTCTAAGATGATCTATATTTTACTTGTTATGTGATGTAGGGAATCGTTGTTATAATTCCTGAGATCTCCAATGTCCTAACTCGTCCAAGTTACTATAACTTATGTTTATATAATTTTTGATATTGAAGTAGAATACTACCTCTTTAGCTTATTATTGGTAACTAATGAATTAGTAATGGTATATGAGTTTAAGTCATAATTTAATCTTCTAAATTCTGGAGGTTGGCTGAATATGTTTTTAAGCACTGTGTTGTATTGAAATTGATTGATCTACAAACCTAGCCCAATTGGTAGACTATAAGATTGAAGTGATTTAGACAATATCAATGATTACCAACTTTCTAGAATTTTTTCAATCAAATTTACTTGAGGTAACCCTGGCTAAAGACTTAAAGGTGTGATATTAAACTTATAGAATTTTATTTTCATTTTTCTTAAGTACTTTGTAGTATATGTCTGTGAGAGTTGTCTCATGTCTAATTTGTAAGTTGTATGTAGAGATACTATGTTGTCATGTACGAGATATTTTGGAACTTAAGAATCTCTTTGCCTGTGTTTTAGAAATCTTCTCTCTTTAATCGTGGTGTGGAAGATAATGAGAAATCTTAGGCTTATAGTTTGTGATTTATCTTGTCAGATTGAAAAAGTGTGTATTAAAATGTACCGTCCATGCCATAGTTATTATTAGTAGTATAAAAGCATATGGAAGATACGGGTTTGAGACTAACCAGATTGTTCACATACGACAGGAAACTAGGCCCGGTATCTACTTCTAACTTTACGAACTCCTTAGTTCCATCTCTTTGATGTCATGTAGATTTAGTTTACCCTGAGAAAGAACTAAAAGAATGCCTTTACAAGAATGACCACTGTCACATTCAAATCAGAACCACTCTCACATTCAAATTAGAACCGACATTCTTGATTCTCAATGGGTTAAGCTTCATATCATCCCTGTAGGTCTTACTACAGACCTACATTGGTATTGCATTGGTGTACACATTTGTAAAGTATATTGTACTACCATGATTCCTACAAATTCTTTGAATCATATTGGGATAAATATGCTCATTCCATAGTACGAATTTTCGTACAGACTTGTCATATTTATGATCCCATATATATACTTTGAATAGGAGATCTTCTCTAACATTTCCAGTTGACAAAATTAGTCCGGAAAAGCTACTCCCATAGAAGAAAAAGAAAAGGAAGTATATCATTTGCATTTCACTAATGTCCTTCTATTTTACTAGTTTTTGGTTTGAAAGAAAATTTTAATTCAGTAAGAAGTGGAAATGGTTACATAGTTTGCATGTGTAAGATTAAGGGCAATTTGTTTTAGGAAATTGTGCTAGTTTATGAGTTATACTGTTTGCTTGTCTCAGAATCCATTGAACCAAAGGATGTTGTAGTTTAGATTATAAAAATATTTGATATCAGTACATAATAGTCCATAGTATGATCTATTCTCTCATTGTTTTTGGATGGCCTTGATTAGCATTTGTGTGTCACCTCTTACTTTGTATGGGTAAATTTGTAGTTCGAGACAATTTGTTAGTGCATGGCTTAAGGCCGCTGCCTAAGCTAATTGCACTATGAGGATTTGATCTATTATGGTTGTTTCACTAAGTTTCCACGAGTTATCATTCTGTGAATTTGTGATGTACCAACCAAAACATGTGAAGTTCTTTGTTGTTGATGCGTCAAAGAAAAGTATCATTATGTCTGATTGCAAGGAAACACTAGTCAGTGTGTCTTTGTTCATTAGTTTCTTAATCGAATTTTGCATTTTCTCCACTCTTTATTTCTTCGATTTGGTGTAAGGCGGATGGAACACAATGAGATTGGAGTAACTCATGAGTTTCTTCATGTAGAAGTTTATTCTGATGGAACCATAATTGATTCGTCATCATTGCTATAATAGCCATATGCTCATTGTCTAGATTGATAAGTATAGTTGTAACCCAAGGTGTCAGGTTTTGTCGCTGGAATCGATAAACTTCTTTAGGTGAATCTACTGTAAACCAAAGTCTATGGGCTAAGGGGAAATGGAAGAATATATGTTCAACTGATGTGTCTTCATATGTGAATGACAAGAAATGACTTTCAGACGAGTTTCTCCTTTGTTTTAGATTTTTTGCAGATGGAAGCTAATCTTTGCATATTCTCCAGATGAAGTGACTAACTTTATTTGGGATAGGTAACCTCCATATTTCCTTCCAATGAGGTGATGGTCCTTGACTGCTTCTTGCAGCATGACCTGCATTGTTAAAATACATTGAGTTAATAGATAGTTTACACATGATTTGACAGATTATATACCATCCGATGTTCGTATCCATGTCCACAAATCTTCTTGATTCTTTTGTCGTCTTAGCATAGTTTGAATGAGACTAGCTTCCTCTAGATAAAAAGTATTCAATATGAGGTTGGAGTTCCACTGTCTTTCATTTTCAGTCATAAATTTTCTGATGGTGACACTTTTCGGATAATTATCTGGCTGTGAAATCAGTTTTCCAGCCCTAATCTCAGTAGCCATTTTTCATCTTTCGCCCTTGTGATTTCTCTATAACCTATTCTTTTTCAGATGCCTTTAGCAACTAAATTTCTTCTTGCAATTATTGATCTCTAGGTATAAGAATTTTTGTGCCTTATATTTGCCTCTAAAATAGTTGATCTCTCATGGTACTTTGCCCCTAAGATTCATCCTATTGTTGATATTGCATGAATCTCATGTAGAGCTGTCAATCCTGATCCAAATTTCTGACCCGACTCGGATCAACTCGACCGAACTCAACCCAAACATGATCATGACCCACAAAATATTAACCCAACCCCAAACCCGACTCAGCCCAAAATCAATGCAAACCCGATTATGACTTGATAATCTACGTCCAAACCCGAACTTGACTCAACCCGAACTCAACCTGAAACCCGATCCTGACCTGATAATCAAGGCCCAAACCAAAACCCAGCTCAACCCAAATTCAACCCAAAACCCAATTCTGACCTAATAATTCTAACCTGAAATACTACATTCTAAAATTTCTAAAAATTCTAACACTATCTTCAGAGATAGAGACACCAAATTAAATTATGACCCACCAAATAAAAAAATTTAGCTCCGCCTCTACCCAACACTGACATACTGATACCTATGTACCTTTTTTTTTAGTAGTGTAACCTAACCCGACCTGACCCGAGGAACATTACAGACCCGTCAAAACTTGACTTGACATTTACCCGATCTAATCCGACAAACAGACTTTGACACTTTTCAACCTAGATACGTTTTGAACCAACTCGACCCGACAAACAGACTTTGATATTTTTCAATATGACCTGACAAACAGACTTAGACCCGTTTCAACCCAAACCCGTTTAAATCCGACCCAACACAAATTGACCCGACTAACAGACTTTGACCGTTTCAACCCTAACCTATTTCAACCCGACCCTAAAAACATATTTTGACTCATTTCGACCCTAACCCATTTGATCTAAACCTGAATCTAACCCGAATAACCAAATTGACAGCACTAATCTCAGGTAGTGTTATGTTTTCTTTCCAAGTAGTGTCATGTTAAAAATGTTTCAAATGTTTGAAACTCAGGCCCCCATTTCTTTATTTTTACAAAGATGTATCCATTTTGACTAGTGAATTTTTTTATTTTTTGAAGATGAGCTTCCCCACTCGTACTTGGTATAGAGTATTTGAATATCCTTTATCAGTGTAATGGTAGTTTGGAATAGGCCATATTGTATGTAGGCAAAGATTGTACAACTTCCTATATAAGAATCTCTTTCCTTCCCTTTGATAATTGTTTATGCCCCCAGCTTTGTACTTTTGTCAAAACTTTTGTTTTGATAAATTCTAGAGAAGCGTATTTTTATCTTCCAAACATAGTTGGTAGGCCTAAGTATTCACCCGATCCTCTCATTTCTGTCATACCCATAATGGAAAGTATGCTCGTATTTCTCCTTGTATGTTTGGACCAAATAAGATTGATGACTTTTTATAATTCACCTTTTATCCTGACACCCTTTCATAATCCTGTAGTATATGCTTTAGGTGTGCAACTTCACGAATGGAGACTTCTCCGAGTGTTTAGGTATGGTCACCAAAGAGAAAATGTGATAGGATTGGTGCATATTTTGCTCTTTTTAGTCCCTGTAGCAATTTCCTTCTTATGCTATCTTGCAGCATTTGAGATAAGACTTCCCACATATGATGAATAGGTAAGGGATAATGGATCTCGTTGTCTACTAATACCTTTGGATTATTTGAGATTACCAAAGAATTTCCTATTTAGCATAAAGGAAAATTGAACATACAATGTACATTGCTCATAAATTGTTCATTGAAACCCATTGACCTAAGAGTTTGTAAGAGGATAGGCCATTCTACCTAGTTAAATGCTTTACTCATGTCTAGCTTTATCGACATATACCCTTTTTCCCCTTTTTTCTTTCCGTTGATAAAATGATGGGCTTCATAGGCAAGGAGGATATTATCGAAACAGAAGCAATTTGAGATTCCAAGATAAATTTATCAATAATGCTTCTGATTCTATTAGATATGCATTTAGAAATTATGCTATATATAAAGTTGCATAAACTTATAGGTCTGAACTGTGAAACTTTTGTTAAAGTCTTAATTTTTGGTATAAGAACCACTATTGTATCATTCAAACTATTCAGAGTAGTTCCTTAGTTGAGGAATTGCAGAATGGATGATGTGACTTTTTCACCCACAATGTCCCAATAGTTATGATAAAAGGAATGACGAAGCCCATCTGGCTCTGGCGCATTATTTTGCACAATCTGTTTACATTGCCACTAAAATTTGTGTGTCGAATATGATCTAGTAGGAGAATCATTCATTTGGGTTGTCACTGATGGTTGGATAGAGCAGTGGTTTGGAGAATAAGATCCTTCCGAGGCTCCAGTGATTTAAATAATTCTTGAAAGTGGCTGACAATTAATTCTTCCATTTCTCCATGTTTCGAGTGTCATATTCCGTCAACATCTTTCAATTTATATATGGTATTTATATTTTGACTTTTATTTGCAAATGAGTGAAAGAAATATGTATTTTTTCGGGGTGTGGGCAGATTGGCCACAATATATCTCATTGTCGTTTCCCTGATACAAGAGACTTAGAAGATTATTTGGATGGGGCCTTTCTAGATAATTTTTCTAGGAGAGGGACATATTATCTATGGGATGATACAATATAATTGTTTCCTGCTTCTTTGTGAGCTCATAGACACTGCCCGGTGAGAAGATCTACAAACATCCCAGTTTCATATGTATGACGGTGGTGGAATGCATGCAGTGACTTGAGGGATATAAATATTTTGGATGGTTTTCAAGCAGCGATGAAAGTGATGGAGCATGTGTACACCGTTAAGTATGTAGAGGCAAATCAAATAGCAGGTCAGCGATAAGCTGAATTCATCGGAAAGGGTACACCGGAGTTGTATGAGCAGGTTATTAGGGGGGCTGGAGTCAATAGTGGTTTAGGGGGTGTTGAACAAAAGGTGTAACATAGTACACAAAGGGAGAGGGAAGAGCTGCAACTATTGCTATCCTTGCTTAATAAGCAAGTAACGGGGATGGATGTCGATTTAAATGGAGTGTACTCTAATTTAGGGAGACTGCGTAGATTTGGTGCCCTTGTTTTGCAATCACAACAAATATTTTGAATCCAGGTAGTGCAGAAGGGGTCCAAGGAAGAATTAGGCCTATATGAGTAATGTTAGAAGGCCAAAATGTTCATGGAGGTGTGAAGAATGTAGAAGCTTATGAAAATTATTGTGAAATGCAAGTTCAGGATGACACTGGGCTACACGGGAATATATAGAGGGATGAGATTGAAGTTCTCTTGGATGACACTTTGGATGCACACATAGCTTGTAGCAAGACCCGGGTTGGGGTTTAGAAACAAAGATTCAAGAACTTTAGAAGCAATTAGAGAGTCTTTAGCAACAACCTTTGTGCAACTTGAGGACGGATATAAAATTCAAGCTGAGAGGGAAATTGGAGTTATTGCTTACGGTGCAAGCAGATTATTGGAGACAAATATCAAAGACACTTTGGGAACTTGAAGAGGATAGAAATACAAAGTTTTTACAGATGGGTATCCAAGAGACCAGGGAAAATGGATCACTAATATTTAAGGCCAAGGGGGGATTGGATAACGGGAGAGGGCCATATTTAGCAGCTTATGCTACAGTACATGAAGTCTATTTTGGTAAGTCCAGCACATTACCCAGAAGATTATGCCATGGGGAGTACTTTCCGGTTTTTCTGGACTCTATACCTGGGGTAATTTCACTGGATCACGGCCACAAACTATAAGACTCATTCACAGTGGAGGAAATAAAACATATACTATTTGATATGAATCCATGGAATTCAACGGGGCCAGGTGGGATTCTGGCGGGTTTTTATCAAAAGTATTGGGATATAGTTAGGTCGTGAATTACAGCGTTATCATTGGAAATTCTCAATTGTGGAGATAGGACAGAATGTATAAACATAACAAGAATAACAATCATTCCTAAGTTCCCAGTTCCAAAAAAGCCAGCTGATTTTCGCCCGATTAGCCTCTGTAATGTGAGGTACAAGATTATGGCAAAAATAGTTGCGAATAGGATCCGCCCAGTGCTAAATTCTATAAAATCTTAAGCTTGGAATGGTTTTGTAAAAGGCCGTTACATAGGGGGAAATATTTTTAACAGCCAATGAAGTCCTGGAGAATATTTGGAGGAATCATAGGGGTAAAGGGTCACTGGCAGCAGTTAAAGTGGACCTGAATAAAGCGTATGATAGAATATCTTGGCGGTTTCTCAAGGCAATTTTGATCAGGTTATGTTTACCTTTAAGCATGGTTAACTTGGTTATAAAGTTGGTGACTTCAATTTCATTTTCATTTAGAGTTAATTAGTGGAACTCTAAGTACTTTGTGCATGTCAGAGGTTAGAGGTTAGAGACGGGGGTGTCTATTGTCCCCCTATTTGTTTATCATCTGTCAGCACGCAATGTTGGCACAATTGGAGTTCTTAGCACAAACTAGGAAGGGGTTATGGATATCAATTGCTCGAAGAGGGCCATTCATTACTCACCTGATGTATGTCGACGGCATTATTTTCTTTATGTTTGTTTTGTGGCATACCATAGCAAATTTGAACAAGGTTCTTGATCAGGGGATAAATTATGAAAAGTGCATGATTACGCTGAGCCCATATACAGACGATGCAGCCAGAAACTGTCTACAATTGGGACTTTGGATGTACAATTTTGGGTTCCAAGAGGGGTAGGGTCAATTTGAATTTCTCACGAAAGAAATCACTCTTGTTTGGGATCTCATATCTAGAGTGGCATCTAAGTTAGTTTCCAGGAATAATAGTCAGACATGTACTGTCTTCGGTGTTACAGTATTATATGAGTGCTCTTAAATACCCATTGGCAGTTACAAAACGGTTGAATAGATTGATGGCCTAATTTATTAGGACGGGGAGCTTACAAGGTAAATGGGTCTACTAGGGCTCTATTTGGCAGGGCTTATAAGTTGTTTTGCTTATAAGCCCAACCTTTTTTATGTTTGGTAACTTATAAATTAGGTGCTTTTTAAAAAATTAGAAGTTGTTTTTAATGCAAAAGTAGAAGTTGGGGGTATTTCACATGGGGTTTTTTGTAAATGTGATTGATTGTTAATTTGGGGTGGAATTTGAATAAAAAATCTTACCTTTTGCTTGAATTCAAATTTTTCCGCAGTTCTATTTTCCCCTATTCTTTCTTTTGTAACTCTATTTCCCCTCGTGTGTACTCCATTTTCTTCATAACGTTTGATCTTTCACTTTTAGAGTGTCTAGAACTCGTATGTTTTAAATTTTTGATATCAAGAATTCAGTTTACTTGGCTGCTGATATTTAGAATAAAAAGGAAGTTTTTGGTTCATACATTGATTGTTGAGGGATATTAAGTTCAGTTTACTCAGTCATGAAAAAATGTAGTAACTAAAACATAATATATATATATATATATCGAATGTTGTAATGCCGAATGATGTGTCCATTTCATATGGTTATTTTGGAGACATTTTGTAGTCATTTTGGTAGACTTTTATGCTTTGAAGACTCTATTTTACCTTGAATTCTTATTATTAGAGTTAAGAGCGACTTTATCGCTTTTGTCACTTATAATAAGAATTCTGTGAGACAAGGTAATTGTGGAAGATTTGAAGAACATGAGGACTGCATTTTGAAGACTACAAAATGTTGGAAGACTTA
>JAULKK010282637.1:0-14150 GCA_032355705.1 Rubia peregrina
GAGGTTCTGCGAAATCCTCTTGAGTGAAAGATCCAATTTTCCGCAAAATCAGAGTCTTCGTAAGGAGATTCATATCAATACATGTGTATCCTAACGATTGCATTTTGTTTAGAAAAGATTATGCGGGCGAAACTTTATGTTTGAAACGTAAATGTCCAAGGTATAAAACGAAGGAGTTGGATATTTTAGAAGGTAATGGTATTGTGGGCATGCGTACAAAGAGGGTTGAAATTAATCTTTTTTAGTATCTTCCAATCATTCCCATGTTGCGAAGATTGTTCTCCAACTAGGAAGATGCAAGAAATGTGACTTGGCATGCATATTGAATGGTGGAAGACCCATATATGATACGACATCCGGAAAATGGAGAATGTGGGAAAATAGATATAGATTTTCAGTGTTTGGTAAGGAAGCACAAAATTTGAGCCTTGACTTATGCACTTATGGGATAAATCATTTTGGTACTATGAGTGGTAATCGTAGTTCTTGGTCGGTGACACTAATGGTTTACAATTTTACCTCCTTGGTTATGTATGAAAATGAAGTACATTATGTTTTCTTTAATGATTTCAGGTCCCAAACAACCAGGAAACAACATTGGCGTGTTTTTGGCACCCTTAATTGAATATCTTAAATTGATATAGGAATCAAGAATTAGAATGTTTTATGGCCATCGCAAAGTTATGTTCGATTTTTGGGCCATGTTGATTTGCATTGTGAATGACTTTCCTGCACACAGGAATCATTCCAGTTATTTCGGAAAGGAACTCAGGGAATTACCCCTATTTATATGGAGAAAATTGATCATTGTCAATTGAGCAACGGTTGTAAGACAGTGTACCTTGGCCAACGTAGATGGCTCCCTCAAAATTATTGGTGGAGAAGATTACGAGATGAATTAATGGTATTGAATCACTGTTTTTCATTTAGAATATGGAAAAATAAATATTTGGTCCGATTTAGGAAGAGACCTTGTTTATGAATTTATTATTCTTCTCCTCGCCTTAGACTGACTTCAATTTCGATATCAGAACATGTGACCGTTCATACCCTAAACTTAGACTCCCGACTTCTGAAACTCGACTAATGAACGTATGTTCAAAATCAGAAATGTTGGGTACATAGTTCAATTTAAGTACTGATTATCAAAATTGGAGCCGGAATTGGAACCTCAACCGATCAGACTTCCAAAATTGGAAATATTATGGTGATTACGGCGTTCAATGTAGTTGCCTGAATGTCGGTTCGAAATCGCCGATCTATGGCCGGTTTAACCATCGTGAGCGCTTTCATCTTTTACACTAGGGAAAAGTGACATGTGAAAGCGGAAATTGATGTTGCTACTGGTTACTTTTGCTTTCGATTTTGAACATAAGAAAATCTAAGACAAAATGATACTTTAAACTACACCTCTTTTGATTTTGGTTTTCCAAAGGAAAAAGTGTTGAAATTAAAGGTGCCCCGATATTAAAGTCAAATGTTCAATTTCTTCTAGTAATATCTCACAAGTTTCCCTCTCTTTCTTATTTAATATTTTAATTTTTCAAAAGTTAAAAATACATACATTTCCCATCTAATATTTTAAAATATAATTTAAAATTATAAATATCAATTATGCGATATCTTGTTATTATTTACCATAATATCTATAATTTCATTTTAAATTTATATATACTGCGATCAATAATGTCTTCCTGTTTAAAGTTAAATTTTTGAAAATGTCTTCTTGTTTAAAGTTGAATACTTTATCACTTTGAAAAAGTGAAAGTAGAATTTTCAATAGATAGTACTCTCTCCGTCCCACCATTATTGACATATTTACTTTTTTCATGATTTTCAATGATTATACTTGACTGTCAATAACTCTAGTTACATAGAACAATTTCACATAAAAAATTAATATTTAGAAAATAAATGTTAAGATAAATCTTATAATATCTCACCTGATATATTTATTATAAATATATTAGCTCATATTTAGAGTCAAAGTTTTCAAATTTAATTTTTAAAAAATAAACAATGCTAATAATAGTGGGACGGAGGGATGGGGAGTATAGTGGAAGTTGAGGGACGTCAATAACCTATTAGCGCAATTAGTCCCAATCTTAATTTTTTAAAAATAAACAATGCTAATAATGGTGGGACGGAGGGATGGGGAGTATAGTGGAAGTTGAGGGACGTCAATAACTATTAGCGCAATTAGTCCCAATCTTAGCTCTAGAAAATTGTCCGAAGTTTGATGTATAGCTAGTGCAATTTGAGTCATGACATGATGTAGACAGTTCCAATTCCGGTTCCCACCGTTACAATATTTGACCTTTTCTTCACAGCTAATTTTCCACTGTTCATTTTTATTCAAAAACAAAATCTCGCGAACACCAAATAAAGGGATTAAAGACGGTTGTTTTAGCAGTTAATTGGGATGGTGGAAAAAGAGCTGGATTTTGTGTTAGTGCCTCTGGGGATGGTGATCATGGTATCATACCATGCCTGGCTGCTTTTCACCATTCGGTATTATCCCAGAAAAACTGTTATTGGGCTCAACACTGAAAGCAGGCGCAATTGGGTTTTCACTATGATGACTGTAAGTTTCCAATTACTACCCCTTTTTTTACAGTCATTTCTGAAACTGAAAGTTAGTGGGATATGTACTCTGGCTACTTAGCTGATGATGTGTTTTACTGATAAACACCGGTTCCTTAATGTTTGACAAGTTTGTACTTGCTTTTTGGTGAAATTGATGTTTATAAATATGTTTACAGATTGAACTGTGTGTGTGTGTGCAGTGTTTTGTGTGTGTTTGAAACTGTTCCACTTCCCTCACCTTGAAGAATTTGACTTATTATGTAAGATCTTAATTCAACTCAGCACAGTTTTAAGATGGATCCCCAAATCCTTTAACGCAGGCTGTAATTAATGGTATAAATACTACTCCCTCTATCCCACCAGTTTTGGCCTATTTTTTTGTCAGACTATGTTTGACCATCAATAACTTTAATTACGGATATTAATGGTATATTAAAATTTGAGGTTTAGAAACTACGTGATGCAAGGGTTCTAACAATATCTCACATGATGATATTAGAGTCTTTATGGTCAAACATGGTCGGAGAAAGTTGACAAAAAAATAAGTCAAAACTGGTGGAACGGAGGGAGTATCATTTTAGGACTAGCAGGATTGGCTGAACTGATTACATGTCGAAAATTTGAGTAATGGGGATGGATGGTAGGATTAATAATTTGTCGAAGGGCATAAGCTACAATGATCTAAATGGGTAACTAGGTCGGGGAGATGATTTACATGACTCCTGCGCACCCACGAGGGGGTAAGAACTTAATTGGAGCATGAAGATTGAGAATTTCAATTCACTGGCACAACTCATTGTATAGTTTAAGAACTCTATGAAAGCATGATGATTTGATTCGATGATTGGAGTGGTTTAATAGATTACGACACCTTGTGACCTATCTCATGCTATGTGTGAACTGTTGTGATCATCACTAGTTTGACATCTCTAGTTTAACATTGGCAGGATCCACTTAAAAACGGTGTTTTGGCGGTTCAAACCATACGCAACAACATAATGGCATCTACTCTCCTGGCCACAGCAGCCATCACTCTCAGTTCACTGATAACTGTGTTTGTGAGCAACTCGTCCAATTCTACACCATCAAACTTGGTCTATGGTAATAAAACTTCATTTCTGTCGTCCATCAAGTTCTTCGCCATCCTGCTGTGTTTTCTCGTTGCCTTTATTTGCCATGTTCAGTCTATCAGATACTATGCTCACGTTAGCTTCCTGGCGACTGTTCCTACATTGAAACACAGAACTGAGTTTGTAGAGTATGTTGCCAGAAATCTCAACAGAGGAAGCTTTTTCTGGTCACTTGGATTGCGAGCCTTTTATTTTTCGTTCCCTCTTTTCCTTTGGATCTTCGGACCGATTCCCTTGTTTGTCTGTTGCTGTATGATGTCATGCCTTCTCTATTTCCTGGACACTACTACAAGCTTCACCAGGGATCTCCATTCTCAGTCTTTAAATGACCAAGAAGAATCAGATAATGTGTAGGTGAATCACATGTATGTAGATATTGCTGCTGCTCTAACCTATTCGACTCAAAGGATCAATGTAATGTACTAATATGAGCACTGCAAATGATTGTACTTTCCTACAATCGTAATGTACGTTTCAAAACTAAATAGTACTCCCTTTGGTTTCTTAACATTGGCTCCCAACAAAAGGGCACAATGTTTAAGAAAAGTAAATTGAGTGGTGGAGATTGTATTGGAGAGTAAAAAGTAAATTGAGTGGATAAAAATAACCTAAACTTTGCCAAAAGAGGAAGGAGTCATTGTTAAAAAAATCAACCAAAAAAGGAAAGAGAGCCAATGTTAGGAAACCAGAGGGAGTATAGAAATTTGACATTCCATTCTTTAAAAGAGCAGAAAATATTAAACCAAAACTCTAACTGAAAAATAAACCATTATAAAGTGTTGTATTTTTTAACACGTCGCGGAGGAAGTCTCTTGTAGATCAAATAATGGTTAGATGAATCATGAAAACGAAATTTCAACAAATTTTAGAGTTAAATTATAATTGTTTTTACACTGTGGTACAATTTAAAAGTTTTTCAAAATGATATATATGAACTTTGTTGCAATAAATAAAAACAAACATCAAATCACCGCATTAGTTATATCAATGACAAGTGATCCCGTCTAACAGTTAGTCAGGACGAGGACTGCATATATCAGAGGCTTGATAGGGCTTTTCGTTAATTAATAATGGCTATTCCAACTGCCTGCAACAGAGATCCAGAATTTACTATAATCCAATCAGATCATGGAACCTGCATTCTGGAACTCATACCAAAAAGAGTTAAGCCAAGGAGATATCTCATATATGAGGTATTTTGGATCCACTGCCAGAATGCACATGAAGTAGTGGACGCAGTATGAAACACCCAAGCTAGTTGGTCAACGCAGAGGCTAAGGCTCACTAAGATCACACAAGAAACTTTGAATAAACTCTCAATGTGGAGCAGAGAAACCTTTGGAAATATGGAAAAGCAGATCAAACAGTTGTCTACAGACTTGGAGAAATCTCAAGCAGAACTGCGACAGCAATTGGCCCTGGTCTAGATGGCATGCCAACAGGTTTTTACAAAACTCATTGGAATCAGATCAAGGAAGGTGCAACACTAGAGATCCTACATGTTTTGAATGGTCGAATGTTTGGAATCAAACTCTGATCACTCTTATCCCAAAGAAGAAGCTACCAGGAAGGGTTGAGGACTTCCACCCAGTTGCTTTGTGTAATGTCAAATATAAACTGATAAAAAAATGCTCTCAGTGAGAATGGCAAACATTATGAAAACAGTCATTAAACCTGACTCGAGTAAGCTGGCTTCGCACAGGAAAGGAATATTGGAGAAAATGTCCTTATTACCTCTGAGATGTTGGAGTTTCTAAAAAAGAAAAAGAAAGGAAAGGTGGGATTGGCAGCCATGAAGATTGATATGAGCAATGTGTATGATAGAGTATCATGGGATTTTTTGAGGGTGCACTGGATCATATAGGCTTTCCAACTGACTGGAGACAACTCATGATGCAAAGTGTTAGGACAAATACCATGGTAGTTAAAGTCAATGGTTGGCAATCAGAGTTTTTTTAACCAATTAGGGGATTCAGACGAGGTTGCCCGTTGTCTCCATATTTATTCATTATATGTTAGCAATACCTATACTATCTATTGCAGAAGGGAATGGAAAACCAGATAAATGGGGGATAGGAAGAGGAGCGCCGGGGATCTCACATTTAATGTATGCTGATGACAGTATCCTTTTTATGGAAATGACAGAACCAGCTATCAGACAGCTTGCTCGGAACATAGATATTTTTGCCAGATTTCTAGATAGAGGATTAATTTTGATAAATCACCCATTCAGGTAAGTCCTAGCACCCCAGCACATTAAGAAAGCCTTATGAGATAGTATACTTTAAATATCCATAACAGAGGGCTGGGAGGGGAATATTTGGGTATAGACGTATCCTTACTCCAGTCCAGAAAGAAGATGCATCAGGAAATAATCAGGAAAATACAAGCCAAGTATGACGCTTGGAAGAATAGGTGGCTAACACTAGCAGGGAGGATCACATTGGCTAAGCATATGATGACAGCCATGCCATTATACTCATTAGGCATATTTAGACTTCCAAAACAGGTTCTGCAAAGATAGATTAGATGACTGTCAAGTTTATTTGGAAAGGGGACCTCTAAAGCAAAGGATTACACTGGATCTCATGGGAAAAGATGTGCACCCCAAAGAAGTAAGGATGACTGGGCCTTAGATCGGCGGAAAAATGAATAAAGCTTTGTTAGCAAAGCATGCTTGGATACCTGGGACGGCAAATGAACCAAGGCACCAGTGATTCGAACGCATACTACGCTTACGGTAGCACATCTTATCGATACCAAGAGACAATAGTGGCTTCCATTGTTATGCACTCTATACCCAGAACCAACAGTTCAACAGATCCTCAAAATACATATTCCTCTCATTGGGTAGCAAGAAGATAAGCAAATATGGCCATTAACGAAGGATGGGGTGTACAATGTTCGATATTGGTATAATGTACAAACAACACGGACTCAAGTCCTGAGTCATAGTTAGGGGTGACAAATGGGCGGACGAGTCAAATACGAGTTGAGTAATATGGGTTGTATAAAAATATGGCTATGACCCATTTAGACCCATTTTATAATGGGTATAAAATGGGTTGGGTTAAAATGGGTTGGATTGAAACTCGTTTGTGGGTAAAAATTGGGTAGATCCGCAGGTTTCAACCCATATGGGTTAAAAATATAAACTCATATGGGTTGACATATAAATTTGAGATTTTTTACATTTTTATAAAATTCAAATTTTCAGTTATTCTATAACAGCACTGTACGTATTCTATGAACTCATACTATACTGTACATATTAATTAACTGTACGTATTATTCTTTTTAAAAATTGTACGTATTATGAGTAAATATACTCACGAGCATACACTTCTTTGACGCAACAAAATGAAGTTGCTATTCCTGTGGTTTCAGACATGTTAAAATAATACATTAATATAGTAGTACTCTATGATGCACGGGGACGGGAACAGATTGCAGTTTCTAGCTGGGGACGGAAACTGGAACGGAAACGTGGTCGGAAACGACATGGGGACTTCCCGGAAATGTTCCCGGAACGTCGGAAATGGTCAGCCGTTTCCTCCCATGTTTGACCCTAAACAGAAAATGTTTCCCGCCTGATCAGAGTATGTTTCTCGCTTCATTTTCGCAGCTCTAGTGCTCTGTTTTTTATGTATTCAGTACTGATATTCCTATAAGCATACTCCATCGTCCTTCAAATATCAGAAAGAACCGAAAAAAATGGGTTACGGGAAAGTTATAAATGGGTAAGTTTGTGGGTATGACCCGTGGGTTTAATCATTTTACCGACCTGCGATCAACACGTGAACCCAACCCGTCCAACCCACATTTTTTTAATCACCCATTTAACTCATTATCCATTTGACCTATTACCCATTTGACTCATACCCACTTTAGTATAAAAATAAATAACACACTTGACCTGCGAGTTGCGGGTCAATATTGCCACCTCTATCTAATCCCAAATTCTAGTCCACTATAAATAAAAAATATTTCTGCATGTAAACTCAATAAGGCTACAGTAATTAAAAAATCTCTAATTAGTTCACCTTCAGTATTTCTATTGATTGTCCCTATACCATAGTTATTCACTATTGGAGAAAGGCCTATTAAACGCGGTTATATCGAACCAGAAAAGTGATTTCTCTGGCCATGCGTTTGATCAAAATAAATCAAAGGTGGTTGATTGGGGTCTGGATCCATTTTCGAGTTTGGAACTTAGTTCGGTGGTTCTAAAAATAATAGTTGTCGACAAAAAATAAAAATACATATCTGGAACAAGAATAAAAAAATCATAGAATAAACAACAAAGATTGATTATTAAACATTAAGAATCATCACAATCAAACAAAGTATATAGATCTAATATCAAAATCATCAAACCAATTTATCGAAGCTTCGCAGTGGTGGAGAGATGCTTTAGTGGAGGGCCATGGTGGAGGTAGATCTGCAGAGTGGAGGATACACGGTGGTAGAGAGAACATAGCACAACAGAGAGAACTTTGCGGAAAGAATGCGGAGGAGAGAACTCGGCGGGGTGAAAAGGCTCGCCTCTAGCTGAGGCGACAACATGGCGGAGGGGATGACGCTCCGACAGAAGCGACAACACGATGGAGGGGGATGCTCCAGCGGAGGCAACGACACGATGAAAGGGACGACGCTCCAGCGGAGGCGACGATGCAAGGGAGGCAACGACGCAAGGGAGGTGACGACACTCTAGCAAAGATGTCAACGCGGTGGAGGGGTGGATTTTTTGAAGTTAAGATCAGGATTTTTTCAGTAGAATTTGGTTATAGCTGGTTTTTTTGGTGGCAAAAAGTTAGGCATTAAACCTAAGTGAATCCAATACAGTATTTTTTTAAAAAGTGATTGCTGCATATAGGTTTCAAAAAATAAGTAATGAATATGTCCTCTCTAATACTGGAAATCAATCTATTGGGGTTATAAGGAATTCCTTCATAAATGAAAGCATTCCTGAACTTCCACATAGACTAACAAACTAGAGACATAATCACATGCGCTACATCATAATGTACTTCAGAGAAACCTTTAAAGGTCCAAAAAAAATGTTAACCTTTCCCAGATAGTTTTAAAATCAGAATATCCAATTCCTAACAACTGATGCACAGGTGTCCGAACAGGTTTGGATCTTACATAGCTGTTGAAAAAAAATGAGAGATGGAGTTCTGTTCACAAAAAAATGGATATTTTGAAGCTAGGTTTACATTCAAAAGTGCTAAAATGATATCAGAAGGTAGTAAAGAGTTAGACAATGTCCACATAAAATTTGATATATTTTTCCTGCAGCCTTTTATTCCAGATTTGAGATATATAAGAAAGTGTACCTCTTTTATCTCAAATAATATTGTATGCATATTCAAATGAAAAAATGTCCCGATGGACCAACTTTGTAGATTAACATGTCTGCTCTGTTGTTGTGAACCACAACTTCCTATAGTTTTGTTGCAATATAAGGAGGAAAAGCGGAGACAAAATGCAAGTAAAGATGTCTCTGATTTATAAACTTTGTGATTGTGCGTTCTATTGGGATGTTCATGGTGGAAGGGTTGAACATATCAATTATAGGGTCGTGATCAGTCCAATTGGATTGCCATAAATTTGCTTTCCCATTTTCATGGATAACTCTTGTATATGATTCCGCAGTTGTGCTAACTGAATAAATTCTAGCCCCAAGTTTGGAATTTTCTTGCATTAGGGGCTAGAGACCAAATAAATTATACCCAAGGAGTATTTCCTTTTCATTAATAGGTTTATCCCA
This sequence comes from Rubia peregrina, assembly GCA_032355705.1. Taxonomy (NCBI): domain Eukaryota; kingdom Viridiplantae; phylum Streptophyta; class Magnoliopsida; order Gentianales; family Rubiaceae; genus Rubia; species Rubia peregrina. The sequence continues at coordinate 9,490 of JAULKK010282637.1, forward strand.
CTTAGTCAGTGTGATTTTCCTCTGATTCTTTCTGAAATAGGGCACAATTCCTGATTGGATCCAATATTGTTGATCAATTTTTGGTTATTTTAGAGTAGAAGTTGTCAAGGAAGCCTTCATGAGCTCTGACCTCTTTCCAAACCGCTGCAACCAAAACATTTGTCTCCTCGTTTAATTTTTTGTCTCTAGCTACCCACATAGACCAACACACAAAAATAGGAGAAATTCTAATCAACACATCATTTATAGAATCCAAGTTACTTTTAGAGCTATAATATGCCAATCTATTCCAAAGACACTGGAAAATTCTTCCAAACCATACTAGCTATATGACACTCATTAAAGTAGTGGGATACAAATTGAATTTCAAACAACTTCAAATTGTCATCAAACGACAAGAGATTATTCAGTAATTTCCAGAATAAAACAAAGAGTTTAGGAGGTATCGGAGCAGTCCAACTATATTGAAGAATTTTAAATGTACCTCTCATATTTCTCATTACCTGATATGAGGATTTGGAAGAAAAAATTCCACTGATTTCATTGTTCCAAATCAGTTTATCCCTGATATGTGACACCACTTGCACCTGCAATAATGTTGAATGCACATATGTAGGAAAAATGAAGATAATCACTAATGAACTCTTCTTTTTTTTCCTATGAACTCAGCCAAAGTATGGTTTTCAAATGGAACTGGTGTTTCTCCCAGCCAACAGTCTATAAGGATTCCTTCTCCTATCCAATTACCCAACCAGAAGCTAAATTTTCCATCACCTATTTGAACCCTAGCATTTTGTTCACCTATCATTGGTACTGTGGTTATTCTTTTCTATTTGTGCGAGTCTTTATAGGTTACTGGGAATGACCATAGTAATCTAGACCAAATGGTTTCACCCAATTGAAGTTTCCACCAAAACTTCAATGAGCAAGGCTTTATTGTTGTTCTTATATGTTTAATCCCCAATCCATTTTCATTTTTTGGAAATGTCATTTTTTCCAGCTTCTCCAAGTTTTCTTTTGGCTAAATTCTGATTTACCCCAAAATAATTTTGCCAACCTAACCTCTCCATGCCATTAATTATCCCTTTTGGTGGATTCATAGTGGCCAAATGTGTTGTGGATAAGAGTTAATCACATATTTTTCCGAAGTTAATCTCCCTGCCTGAGTTAGCCAACAATTATTACCTAAAGTTGTATCTATCTTCTCCAATAGAGGCTGAAAGAGAATGGATTTCATTCTATCAAAATACATTGGACATCCTAGAAATTTATAGGGGACTGATCCTAGTTTCATATCCAAGGTATTCCTAATCCTGTTTTTAATATCAATTGGAGTATTTCGGTAAACATAGAAATCACTTTTTTGAAAATTAATTTTTTTTACCTAACACTTCTTCAAATTGATTTAGGAAGGTCCTCATTCTTTTCAGGTTTTGTGGATTCCCTTTTAGAAACAAGACTGTATCATCTACATAGCTCATTGGAGTTATGCTTAAGGATTCCCTTGGCATGTTAAAATATTTTAGGAAACCACTTTGAAACAGATTTTTTTAGTGGCCTTGTGAATGCTTCAGTGAGAATATTATAAAGAAAAAGGCTCAATGGGTCCCCCTGTTTAATCCCCTTGTGGATTTAAAAAAATCAACATAGGGAGTCAATGATAACTACAGAAAACCAAACTTAAGTGATTAAATTTAACACATTGTGGTTAAATTTTCCATGAAATCCAAAGGATAGCATTAGTGAGTAGCTAAAGAACCAAGAAACTCTATCAATAGACTTCATCATATCCAATTTAATGTTTACATTATCTTTTCCAATCTGTTTATTAAGGATTCACATCATTTCTTGCATCAAAATAACATTGTCAGCAATGTCCCTACCCTTTAACAATTCATATTGCTACAATGATATTATTTTTGGCATGAGATTCTTAATTCTTTCCATTGATATCTTTGACAAAATCTTATTAAGGAAATTGGAGAGAGAGATAGGCCTGAATTGGGGCAAAGAGCTTGGGTTATCACCTTTGGGGATCAGGGTTATCCAAGTACTTGAAATAGCCCTGGGTATGGGAGCTTCCTTTAAAAATTCATTCACAGCAAGTAGTAGGTCATGTTTAATTCTTTCCCATGATGTGATAAAGAATGTGCCATGGAAACCATCAGGACATGTAGCTACAGATGAGCTGAGACCCTGTATGGCTTGTTTGACTTCCAGCAATGGGATCAACTTATTTAACCTATCATTTTCACTTTCAGTGATGATCCTAGGTATATGGTTTAGGAATTGATTATATTGCATCCTAGCCTGTGGGTGAGTTTGATCAGTTAGGAGCTCTGTGAAAATCTAAATTGCTTCAGTTTTGATCAACTGTGGCTAATCAATTCATTGGCCGTTAGAATTTTTAATCTTTGTGATTTTTAATGAGTGTTTTTTTTCTTACAATAATTGTGGAAATACTTTGTGTTAGCATCTCCACATTTTAGCCATTCACCTTTGATTTCAGTTTTCAAAACATTTCTTCTTCAATTAGTGCTCTCAATAGCAATGTCATACTGTTATTTAATTTTTATCAAATCCCGTTCTAAACCTGACAGTTCATATTCTTATTCATTTTTTTACCTGATCCTCGGCCATCTTAATATTATCAGTCAAGTTCCCAATTTTTTCCTTATCCACTCTTTTAATTTTATCTTTAATCTTTTCAACTTAAGAGTGAATCCCAACAAACAAATTTCATTTATTGGTAGAGACCTATTTTAAGAACTGTAGGTAAGAAATCTTCTCTCATAGTCCACATATCTTGGAACCTGAAAGGTTTAGGGGCTACATTATCCTCCAACCTGATCTCTACAAGCATTGGTGAATAATATGATGTTGTCCTGTTAAGAATATGAATAGATGTTCCAGGGAAATGGTCTAACCAATTATCATTTGGTAGATACCTATGTATCCTATTGTTTGACCAGGTGAAGTGATTACCCACAGTGGGAATATGCTTTAAGTTCAAAGAGGTAATAAAATCAGCAAAATAAATGATTAGTGTCGGGGAGAGCTGGTCCCTTTATATTCACTTATGGAGCCTATTGTATTAAAGTCACCCATGAATGTAATAGGATTAGATCCCCTGGACAATAGTTGGATCCATAATTGTTGTCGTTCTATCCTAGAATGAAGTGCATACACAAATACTGCTTCTCGTTGAAATTGGGCTTCATTGCAGTTTACTGAGACAGATATATACTACTCTTCAGTATCCAGTATCCTTCAGAGAGACTGTGTATTCAATTTTTTTCCCATAAAAGCCATATCTTACAGCTTAGAGAAATCATGGAATGATGAAATTTAAGTTTATTCTTCAGAGATTCTTTTTTTTTCCAGGTCTTTGCTTAGATTCAATTATGCACATAAAATTAACTCTATACATTTTTTATTATCCTTTTAATTCTCTTTGTTGACGTAGATAACCCTCTAACATTCAAAACCGGAATTTTAAATTTAATATGGGAATGAACCATGGTAACTTGTTGATGCTCTTCTTGAATTAGACCTGAGTGTCATTTTGTATAACTGAGTGAAGAAATTAAATCCTTTTTTTTCCAGCTCTAACATTTTCAATCTGAGATTGTTTAGATCTACATATTTTCAGTTTCCATCACCAAATCAGAATATTGAGTTTCTGAATATTGAGCTTCCATAAGATTATGGTGACCTTGTTTATCTATGGAAGAGTAATTTCATTTAGTAAGCACTAATGTCCAGAGCATGTACAAAGGGGGTTTCAGAGTGGTTTCAATTAGAAACTGAAATCGAATTGAAATCACACTGAAATCGAAATCTCCCACAGTGGGGATTTCAAAGCAGTTTCATACAATTGAAACCGGCTGCGGTTGGAGTGAATAGCAACCGAGCCCAGCCTTTGGTCTAAGAGCTAACCATGTACTTCCTGCCAGTTTTGCCACCCCATGTGATTCTGCTTCCTTTTGTCTCCTCCACTGGGACACATGTCACCCGGTGATTGGCCCATGTGTCCTGCTGGGTAATTTCCTTTTTAATAAATTTATGCTTTTTATTATTAATATTTGCTTTTTTCATTTAAAATTTAATAAAAATTAAATTTAAATTGAAAAACTAAATTAAATTTAAAAATTAAAAGTGTATTATTAAATATCACATTTCAATTTATTTTGGGTAGTAAAATTTATTTATATTAAATATTGAAGGTAAAATTAATGAGTATGATAGAGAAAATCAAGTGTGGTCCATGAAGTGGTTTCAACCACTGTAGGTATAAAAATGGAGAGGTTTCTTTGTGGTTTCAGTTGAAGAGGTGGAAGAGAGAGATTGAATATTTAATAAACGAAACCACAAGAGCAGTTTCAGAGCGGTTTCGCCACTGCACATGGTCTAACCATAATAGATAGGTAAGGAATTATTTTTGTAAAATGGGGTTTACTTTATAATTAATAAAAAAAATTGAGTCCTTAATCATGGAAAGGAGATCCCCATTTCTCCGCCTCTCTCTATTTTCCTTTCGTTCTCCTCCAAAGCTCCACCTCTTCTCCCCTTTGTTTCTCCGTCTCTTCCCCACTTTTTTACCGACACATTTATTTCACCGACACATTTATTCACTTTTATTTTGCCTCTTCTCCACACTC
>JAULKK010282645.1:0-14149 GCA_032355705.1 Rubia peregrina
CCGAGAATTTACGTGGTTCGCCAATTGGCTACATCCACAGCCGACCAAGATCAGATTGCATAAGAGACAAAGACCATATTTATAGATTTCCTACTCTCTACCAATCCTATCTCTTAGGGTTACAATAAAAGGACGTGACACTATATATAGTCCTCCCACCTTAAACTCTAATGACTTTGGGCCCAAAAATATTTTGGCCCAAACCAGAACAGCGAGACCCCGCTACCAACCTGTCGAAGTGGCTAATACGTATTCAAGGCATACCAACACCCTGATTTTCTTTTCTCTCATTTCTTGCTTCCTCCCATTTTCTTTATTCACCACCCTCTTCCTCTCGTTTTTCTCTCACTCACAATTTGTTTGTTTTTTTGGGACTAATTTGTTTGTTTATTTTGGAATTTCTTACATTGGGCTCAATTGGAGTTGGTGGATTTTGTTGTGTTTTTCACATATTCTTTGTGTATTAAGCCTCAAAGATAGAGCCTTTATCATGTTTTGGTTTGATTGTTGGTGAAAATTGTTGTTAATGTTGGATGCTCCGGTGCCGCGGTGGCAATTAAGAGTTTAGCGGGACTGCTCCTTCATCGGGGAATGCAACGAGCTAGGGTTTTGGAAGGCTGGGTCCAGGCAGGGGTAACGGGGGTGTGGGGGATAGTGGCGGAGTAACAGGCGAAGGTGGTGGCGCACGGTCGGGAGGAAGAAGACCCGTGGGATAGGGTGGTGGAGCATGACATTTTAAGAAGTTAGGATTTGATGAAGAAAGATAGGTTGTCATGAGGGTATTTTCATCATTTCATGGTCTGGTTATGCATGAATTCACTTGGTCAATGTCGGAATTAAAGAGTTTGGTTATATCGACACAATTTTTTGAAAGTTAGAGTTAGATTGGTATATACAATAATTAGTTAGAGTTAAATTGACACTTTCTGAGATTACATGGTTATGTTTGACACTTTCAGTCTAAAATTATGGTTATAAATATATTTAACCCAAAAATAATCGTCAGATGATGAAGATTTTAGAAGAGGTGAAGTGGCTGATCCTATGATCACTTAAGAAAGGATTTGAGCACAATATATTCACCTCCATTGTCCGAGAAAAGAATTTAAATTTTGTTTTTGAATAAGTTTTCAACTAGAGCTTTAAATTTAATGAAAACAGATCACGTGTCAGACTTTTGTTTGAGAGGATATAACCATATAGTATAGCCTGTAACATGATCAACGGATAGGCAGTAATGTGGAAGACCATTGTAAGAGATAACTAGAGAAGTCCAAACATCAGAGTAAATTATTTCCAAAGGATAAGTTGAAACAATGTGAAAAGGGATCTTGTGGCTCTTGTTTATTTGACACAACGAACAATCTGATTGTAAAAAATTAGAGAACCTTAAATTAAAGTTCTTTTGAATGTATTGGAAAATAGCAGAAGATGGATGGCCAAGTTTGTGATGCCAGGTTGCAGAGGAGGATAGATGTAGATGGTTGTTGGAGGTTGACAAGGAGGGCCAAACATAAACACCGTCAACACAAGAGCCTTTAAGCACCGTTCTCCATGTTTTGATGTCCTTCACAAGGAAACAAGGTAAAAATAGAATGACAGAGTTCGTTTATGCAGTGAACTCAGAGACGGAGATAAAAAATTTAGACATGGAAGGAACACAAACAACGTTAGATAAAGGAAAGTTATCAAGCTTAAGAGAGCCAGTATGAGTTATGTTGAGACCCTTACCATTAACCATAAACAAAGCATCATGACCATTATATGGTTGATGAAGGGCCAAGTTTCAAGATCATGGGTAACATGGTGTGATGCCCCACTATCAACACGACAGTTTGGATCAGGAGGGAATATGCGAGTGTTTGCTTGTGCTTGTGTAGGTGCCGGAAATTGGGTCGGGTGTTGAGAACGGAAGGTAGAACATTGGGTACCTTAAAAGGGTTTGGATATGGATAAGGGCTGGTTGTTGCGAGCCGTCAGAGTAGGCAAGGTCCAATGTGTATGAGGTGTTGAGGTTGACCATGGCTGTGGAGAATTGAAGGGGCGATGCTTTTGTTTATAAGGCTTAAACTGTGCATTTTAAAGCAGTAGCATGGCTGGATATGGACTCGTGTTCCATCTTGAGACACAACTCACGAGTGGTAAGTTTATCATGGAGCTCGTCGAATGAATTTGGCGAGTCCCTTGCATTAACACCATCACCAACCTACTCAGAGGTTTCATCCAAACCTCGCAAAAATATAATCTGTGAGATCTTCAGGATGAGCTAGATTGCCAATGGAGGCGAGAAGATCGGTCGTACCCTTCAATGAATGCATGTAGTCGGAGATGGAGAGTGACCCTTTGTCAGCACAACAAAGTTTCTCCCTGGTTGTTTGACATGGCCACAAGGAAGCTTTGGCATATGTGCGCCGCAAGAGATCCCAAATTTCATGGGTATAATGGGTTTGTGTCACCAACGAGACGAGTGGGATCGATAAGGTGCTGACAATGGCACCATAAAGAAGAAGATCCTGACAATGGTCTGAATTTGTAGTTTCCAATTAATACATTTGGTTGGTGTAACCTTTATGACATGAGTGGGGTGGATATTTGTGAGGGGTTTTGTAGTTTCGTAGAGATTTGGCAGTCTACCATAAATTTGTGATTTGTAGAATGGAAAGAGGGAATATCAAGAAAACTAAGGCTCTGATACCATAAAGATGATTGAAAATCTTGAATCTTTATTATATAATGGATGAATAGATATTGTAAACAATCCCTACAATATCTCTACCCATCAACAACCTGCTTAGTGGCTAAATAAGCGGAGAACCAATATATTACTAAGTCCAAGAAGCTAGTGCACTCTATTGTTGACATATCTACACTTTCAAAAAAATCGAAAGTTATGCCAACACTTATCAAGAAAGTAGAGTTTATTAAAGCATTTGCTTCAATATTATACTTTTACTTTATAACACTTGTATCATTTTAAGAAATGACTAGTGAGAATGTTATCTTTAAATTTCCACCATTGATTCCATTAAAATTCAGTTATGCAACTAAAATTTAGTCATTTCTTTTCCCCCTAATAAGGGTTATTTACATTTATAGCTTTGACTGTACGTTGAAAATGTTAAAATAGTTATGCAATCTCAAAAAGTGTTAAGATAACCCTAACTTATTATTGTATGTGCTAATCTAACCCTAACTTTTGGAAGAATTGTGCCGATATACCCAAACTCTATCTTTCCAGCGTTGACCGTGTAAATACCGGCAAAGAGAAAAAAAGGAAATGACTAAAATATCCTTTAGCTAAAATTTGAAAATTTTGTGCCCGAAATACCCCTCAGAGTTATAGAGGGTTATTTCATCGCATAGTCAATAAAGTCGGGGTTATATCTGCACTTCTGATGTTACGTTTTATCATGTTACAAGTTGGAACATTTTTATCCATTTTACAAGACAAAGTTAATAAAAACGTCTTCACATGTGGAACATTTTACAACACATATTTATAAAACGAAGGTTATTTCACCACAATGGACATTTGAGAAATTAATACATAAATGCCTCCACAAGATACAAGAGCCACAAGGAAGACAGCAAATTACAACAACTACATCTAAAAAAGGCACCAAAGTAAATCCACAACAACCAACTAACATTACAACCATTTAAAACACAACAAAAATTATGAAAATACGTCCCTTGTTCTGACAGTACATGAAACGAAACTAAACCCCATCCATTATAGGACTTCACAACCAGCCCTTACTTAACACCATAAACAACCCTAACACAACCAAACAAAACAAACCATAACATCTACACGAGTCCGGAATTCACAATAGAACATGCAAAATTATAAAAACTATTTAAAATCCTAGGATATTCACCCCCAATGGCACATTTTACCCCTAAATCTCAAACAATAAACAAAACCAACTCCATAAGGGGAATCAGAGGTAACAATTGGGGCAATATCCAACACATATTGACGAGATATTACCATTTCAGATGATGCCTTGTTTTAGGGGGGTGAAGCCGACGAGAAAGATGCAAAACAAGGAAATCTGCCAGCCGCTTGCAGACAAGGAATGGAAAATGCCGATACCGATGAGGAATGCCAGGCGGTTGCAGAGATGAAGGGCGACGATGCGACACCTCGCTTTCTGTGCTCCGGGTTGAAGACAATGGGAAGAAGGGTGGAGCGGGAAGAGAGTCTAGGGAAGAATAGAAAATGCAAGGGGAAAATAGGAGAAAATGAGAAATAAAGTAAGGGGCAAGGACGTCATTTCATATTTTGTGATTTTTTCTTTTTTTAAAATAGTAAGGGCAAAACGACATTTTCAACTTATTCCGACAGTAAACTAGTTAACTAAAAAGTCAACATGGTCAAGAGTTATTTTGGCACTTTATGATATTGCTGGATTGTATTGACTCATTCAACATAAAGTTGGGTTATTTTAACACTTAACTCTATTCTTTATTTTTTTTCCTTCCCCTTTTAAAAAAAAATCTCCTCACGTCTTTCCTTCAAGTCACTTTTAAATTAACAAGCAAGTGTAAGGTACATTTAGGAAATTTCCTTAGCCAAATTAGGAGTCCATCAAATTTGCAATCCTCATATTTCAGAGCAACATCAAATCTTAATGCAACCTATTCGAGATTTAAAAAACCCCATACACGCATTAGTCATTCTGGCATCTTCCGTAATACTCCATCTTCCTACTTTAAACTTCATATTTACTTTTTCAGAGTCAAACTTTACAAACTTTGACCATAAATATAAATTAATACATAAACAATAAATATATCACGTGACATCATCTATTTTTTAAATATTAATTTTTTATCTGACATTATTATATACAACTAGAAATATTTACGGTCAAACATGCTCATTGAAGACCGTGAAAAAATAATTCGGAACTTAATAGTGAGATGGAGGGAGTATATATTTCTCTTGTTTGTGCCTTTTGGTAGTTCCTTGGGGTAGAGTAAGCTATCTTCTTGTTTATATTTAGAGTATTATACCTCATTCTTATTATTGGCATGATTAGGTGGTTTAGGGTTCCTTGGGCCAAGATATGAGGGTTCTTGTTAACTCTTGTGTTTTGGGTTAGGGTAGTCATAGGAATAAAGTGTTGGGTATTCTTGTGAAATTTTTTGCTTAGGTATAACCTTAGGCCATTTCTTGTTCTTGTTTACTCGAGTATGAGTATATGTTTAATTGTGGAGGATTTGATGAGACGTTAATTGCATTTTTTCTTAGAGTATTTAGAACCACTTTTTAATTGGATGCTTTTGTTGGTGGATATTTAGGTGTATATGGGCTTTGCATGATAGAGGGTTTAAACCTCTTCGTTTGATTATTTGCATTAACTTTCCTATTTTGTAAAAAAAATTGTAACCTAATGCGATTTTTCCTCCATGAATGATAGTAGATAGAAAGGCTATCGCAATATAGGTTAGCATAATGAAGACCATTGGACTTAATGGTAGAAGATAGAAAAAGTTGAGAGAAGAAGAAAGCAAGAAAAAGAACAAAACGTCAAGGCAAATCAGAAACGTTCATAGATCATGGACCATGTCGGGAAAAAGTGCCCATAAATGGAGTTCCAGTGAACAAATTGTGTAAATATACATGGTTTGTGCCAGATCAGAAGTTCCAAGAAGACGTCTCAGAGAATGGACCATGTAAAACAAGGCCTGAAAAATAAATTGTGTACTTTTACACGGTCTATTCCCAGAATCACTGGCATGGTCCATTCCGCCCTAATGACTAAGGTTTTGACTAGAGGTTTTTAACCTTCTCTCCTCCCACTATATAAAAAGGCTTTATCCTTTGGTCCAAGAAACGGGAAGCGGATATAAAACTTCTCAAACCATAATTCCTCTTTTTCTTCATTCATTTCCTTGCATTTATGGTTTCTGAAATCATTTATGTCATGGGTTTGATTAGGTTAGATTAATTTATGATTTGGGAGCATTTGTAAGCAGTGGCGGATCCAGAATAGTTTTTTAGAGGGGGCACAGTAACATTTGAAAAATAATTTAAAGTTTGATATAATTAGGTATAATTGAAAATTTTATTTATATATAACGGAACTATATATAATAACACATGTTAAAAATATTAAAAACACATTTAATGGAATTAATTATAATTTAACATTATACTTTCACAAAGTCTTGCTTTAATCCACTATTTTTTATACAATGTCATTTTTTTAACCGACGTTACTAATGAGATGATTTGATGTTTGTTTTTATTTACTTCAACAATATTTCTATAATTTTAAAAAACTTTTACAATGTATTGCAAAGTATAGATAACTATAATTTGACCCTAAAATTTATTGAAATAATTTTTTATTATTACTAATATGACTGTTAGTCGGTCTAACAGAAAATTTTCTCTTATCGCCAAGCACCATATAATAAGGATTGTTTTCTATTGGTATCAACTGGGGATATTTGAGTAATTTTGACATCCTTACTTTGAGAAAACGACATCGCTTTGCCTTCCTCTGTTCCTTTTCTTCATCGTTTCTTCTTTTATGTTCCTCTTCTTCAAGGTTCTCGAGGAACGCCACGCTCGTTCCCTCGATGAGCGCGAGCAAAAGAAAGTTGCCCGTAAAGAAAGGGTATGCCTCTCTACATTTGTTGTGATGCATATTTTCTAAACGCTGAGTTGTTATTACTGTATTATATTTTCCAGTAGAACGTGTTTATCTAATTTTATTGGGTTTTGGATTGTGTTAGATTGTCATGTGTTTGGGATTCTGATTAAAAGGAGTTCATGTGAGGGTGCAAGGCTCTTAAATTCGAGAAATGTGCCTCTTTGCTAGCCTAATTTGGTTCTTCATTTTTTTGTAGCTTAACTTGTAGGTTGAATTCAATAAAATATTCTTAGTTGGAAATTTAGTGTGTTTTTTGCACCTGTTGAAGTAGGTTTTCACTGGGTTAAGGGTTAACCAATTTTAATGGGGTGTTTTTTACTTTTACTTTTTGGTGATTGGTTTTAAACAAGGGCTTGTTTCTGTTGCATATTGAATTCCTTTTGAAACTTTTTACTATTCATTGTTTACTTCAAAAATTGTTTGCATCTGTTTTTTACTTTGGGTTGTTTGTTTTGTGTTTAGGCGGAAAAGAGGAAGCTAGGAATATTGGAGGAGGAGGAGGATAATGAGAAGATGGATGACAATGATCCCTGCAAGTGATATGATTTGGGTGATGCATCAGCGTCGACCAATAAAATTCAGGGTAGGTTGAAGTTATATACTTCCACTGGAGTGTTATGACTTATGAGGGTTTAGTTGTGTGGTTTTAGCTTTCCCACTTACTGACACGGAAATTTTATTGATTGATCCAGATCGTTCAGAGAGGGACTTTTACAAGGAGCTAGTCTTAGTCATTGATGCTTTTGATATTATTTTGGAAGTGCTTAAGGCTCGAGATCCTCTTCGTTCCCGCTGCTTGGATATGGAAATAATGATTTTGAAGGCAGGACCTGAGAAGCATCTTGTTTTGTTGCTGAATAAAATAGGTCTGCTTCTTCTATGCATGCTCTTTCTTAAGCAATTCGGAAAAATATTTTTCTTTTAAGAAATTTTTGCAGTCATGGATCTTTTTGGGTGGAGGTTGTTGAGAGTTTAAGTCATTTTTCAAATACATAATAGTTTAACATCAGAATTATAAATTCATACTGAAAGCATGTGAAAAATATAATTATTTTTGCATGAAGTCATTTGTTTTTTAGGATCTCTTTTTCATATCTCGTTCCTAGGGAAGTTCTTGAAAAGTGGATCAAGTATCTCATGAAGGAATTTCCAACTGTTGCTTTTAAGTGTAGCACCCAGGAACATAAGTCAAATCTTGGGTGGGAGTCTTCCAAAAAACCAGCAAAAATAGTACTATGCTGCAGATAAGTGACTGTCTTGGAGCTGAAACACTTGTAAAATTGTTGAAGAACTACTCAAGAAGTCACAAGGTATTATTGAACTTCGAATGTAATATACTATGGAATTCTCTTTTCAATTTGGTTAACTTTGTTAAATCTTGCAGTTTTTGATGAAGTGTTGGAGGATTCGGTGGCCTCGAGGAAGTCCGGGAGTCTATGAGAAGCAGTTAATTAAGCACCATATATCTATAATAGTAACTATTACATAGGTACGAATTTTGCAGATATCACTATGCAGGAGTTGCTGAAGGGTTTAACTTTATAGGAAATGGAGGTTTTTTATTCCATCAATATGACCCTCGATTCAGGTCTGCTGGTGGCGATTTTGGGATTTTCACTAAGTTTGAGGTTAGTCTATACTTTAATTCTCTATGTTATTTTGGCTGATGATGCTTGCGATTATATAAATTTCAATATGATTGGCACAACTTGAACTCTTAAAACCTCGGGTGGTTGTTTGGGGTATAATGAGTTGATTTATTAATTTGACGTGTGCAATGTTTCATTTATACTCTATGAAATGATGAGCTCGCTCTTGTACTATAGTTTGTAACTCTCGGGTTGTACTTAGCTAACCGTGGTACTACCCGACTACTACTGGAAAAAAACTCGGTATTGTTATTGGATTAAGCAAGACTTGTACTTTTTTCCCTTTTTGGAGCCATCCAAATTGTTGTTAGTGATATCTTGAAGTATAACCTTTCGTCCATTGCTATTTCATTTGATTTCTTCTTAACTTAGACACCATTATAATATATGAACCGCATTTGAAAAGTGCAATCTCACTATTCAGAACATTATACTGGGTTCAAGTGGAATCTTCACAATTAACTTCTTAGTAAGTAAATATAACCCAATAATTCATACCATTTAGCTACATCTATTTCAGTTAAAGTTCATTCCATTGTGTTTGTACTTAAAATTTCTTAGTTTATGGGCATGGACAGAAAGCAAAGATTGTTATGATTAGTCAATTTAACGCCTTAACATTTAAACACAAATAAGAGATGTTTAGAGGTTGAGCATTTCTTAAATATGTAACAGTTGGTCTTTTTTTGGTGTTGGCTAGCAAAATTGTACAGGAAAATAAAGGGAACAATTTTCTTAGCATGCTTAGAGGAATTTGCATAAGTTGATTAAAGATGTCTTCTTTTCGAACTGGCATGTGTATTTCTTTTTCTTTCGCCTAATTTTAATAAATAATTATCCTCCGGTCTCTTTTTGTGTGTGAATACTGTCCTCTCATTGCCTAATGGGCTTCCTAGGGTATTAACTATTTTAAACCTATCATCTCAACCTCCAACTCCTTCCCAGTTTCATTTGCAAACTTTGACTTTTGATAGTTGACTCAAAAAATGTTTGACCATTAATATCTTTAACTATGTACAATTAAACATTAGTATTACGTAAATATACATTAAGACGAATCTAACACTATGCCACATGATAATATATTATAGTTAAAATTAATCAATTTTGACTAAATGAATAGTACAAGTGCAGCTTATGGTGGGACGGAGGAAGTATATTATTTTATTCATCATTCAATGATTTCTAATTAAATTGGTCATTTCACTTAATAATTCATGTATTATTTTTAGACGATTAAACTCTAGAATTTAATATAATTGTTCATTTTCAATTTAAATTTAAATGTGAATTGCAAATATCACATGATAATTAGACCAAAGTTTTTAATCAAAAACCGCGCAATGCGCGATTGGACTCCCGCTAGTACTAACATAAAGACTTAAGATGAGATAGAGGACTAATATGTAATTCTTAAGAGTTAAAATTGACGTGGATAAAATATGTAATTTTAATAAATTATCACTTACTAGTAGCTTCCGGCACGCGCCTCCGATCATTACAGAACTGTTTCCAACTTTCCATGTGGAAGGTGTTCCACACGCGCGTGAAGTGATTGTAGCTCGAGGGCTTCGGACCTGCAACCTCACGCTCAACTAAAGGTTGACCCAACCATTCATCCACTGCATGTTACGTAACGAGCCTCATAGCTATTTTTTAAAAAATTAAAAATTACTCATAATATGACTTCGTTTTTATATTTCCTTTATTTTTATTTATTTAGAAAGTTATTACTTTAATTTTAAATAAAAATTATATTTTAAAACTAATTTTTCATAATTTAAATATCTTATATAAGTGTTTTAGACTGTAATTTCACATTTATTTTACAATTAATAAAAATATATTAGTTATTGTGTTTAGAATGTTTGTTAATGCTTTAAGAAAATTAGTTCAAACTTCCATTTCTTCAAGACTTATACCTTGCATTGGCATACTAATTTGTTCATGTGTTTAGAATAGTTAACGATTTAAAGGACTTGGTCGAACCTTCCTTTTTCTACAAAACTTACGACTGCTTAAGATATATTACTTCATGTGTCTACACAGTTTGACAATTGTTTTAAGGATTTAGTTCAAACTTTCTTTTTTCTTGCAAAACTTACAATCACTAAAGATATATTAGTTCACGTGTTTCAAATGTTTGTTAATGGCTTTAAATAATTAGTTTGAAGTTTTATTTTCTACAAAAAAAATTAGTTAGCATCGGTATATTAATTAGTTCTTGCGTCTCGATAGTTTATTAGTTTTTTGAGGACTTAGTTATAACTTTCATTAAAAAATTAAAACTATTAAAAACATATTAATTCATGTGTTTAGAATGTTTGTTAATGGTTATAAAGGCTTAGTTAGAACTTTCATTTTTTACAAGAATTATAACTAGCATCGGTATATTATATAATTAGTGTATTTGTTCAGGATTTTTGCAAATAGCTTTTGAGACTTAGTTAGAACTTTCATTTTTTACTAGAATTATAGCAAGCATCGGTATATTATATAATTAGTTTATGTATTTAGAATTTTCGTTAATAATTTAAAAGATTTGGTTCAAACTTTCATTTTTTTTCCCAAAGATTTATAGCTAACGTCGGTATACTAACTAGCTTGTGAGTTCAAAATGTTTGTTAATAGTTTTAAAGATTTAGATCAAACTTTAATTTTCTAGAAGATTTATAACTAGCATCAATATACTAATTGGTTTATGTTTTTAGAATATTTGTTAATTGTTTTAATAACTTATTTTTAAATTTCATGTTTTGGCAAAACTTACAACCAAAAAAGATATATTAGTTTATGTATTTAGATGATTTATTAATTGTTTTAAAGACTTAGTTCAAACTTGATTGGTTTGTATATTTAGAATGTTCGTTAATTGTTTTACAATTTTAGATGAGATTTTCATTGTCAGCAAAATATTTCAGAACTTACATCCATCAAATATATATTTTTTCATCTTGAATGTTTCTTAATTTTTTTAATGACTTGATCAAAAAAATTAAAATGTGCAAAATAAAAATATAATTTACACTTAACATAGGAGTAAATTAATTTATATGTATAGAATATTTATTATTCATTTTTTAAAATTAATTAATTATTGTAAAATAAATTAGTTCATATATTTAATATAATTGTTACTCATATTTAGGTATTAGTTAATTCGTCATAGCAGAACACAAACAATCGTTTTTAATATTCTAATTAAATAATGGGTCTCTATCAATGGCTACTTAAACCACTCACCAATTCCCACTGCTTAAAGAAATCAATATCTCATCCCTCCTTGTAATAGATAGGCTTTTTCTCATTTTAGTTATGATTTTTCAATAGTTTAGTGAATCAATTGTAATAGAAGATAGACTAACAATAGTTCTAGTTTATCACCAACATTGTAAACCATTTCTATATATTAATGAGAAGTGTCCTACTATTTGATTAAAAATCAATATTATACCTCAAAAAAGAGAAATCTAATATCACACAAATCACAATACCTACCAAACTCTACAGTAATAAAGAAAGGAAATAAGAAAAACACAACCACTACCAATCATTGGATTTGCCAACTCCCTAAATTGTTAATTGGGCATGACATGGTTTAGTGGTAAGTCACGCTCTCTATAACTGAGAGTTCTAGAATTCAAAACACATTTCCATCAAGAAACGTGAGTGTTAGAGCAATTTCTTGATGTGAATTACCTAGTGTTATGGGACCGTGTCAGTGGTTCCTGTTGTGATTTCCCAACCTGCAGATGGTCAATGATGGTGAGATTGTGGTGGTACTGATTTCAGTGGCATCGGTTCGTTGGTGGTGCATCATTTGGGTGTTCTCAGGAGAACGTCCCTAGTTATTCAAAGGGATGGAGTTTCAGGTTCCACTGGGCTTCAATAGATTCAATGTTAGTATCTCCCAGTTAGGTTCTATATTAGGATATTAATATGTTATTTAGTTGATTGTATGTAATCTATCCAAAAAAAACTCCCTAAACTAGTGGTCTCTCCATATTTATTCACACAACCATCTTCTTTGACCTAAACTAGAGAACACCTATCCAAACCAGAGATTCAGACCGGTTAGATTCAGATTTCGATGTGGTTGAAATTCCTAGGTTTACTTGTCGGACCGGTTGGATCTTAAGAGCAGGGATGGAAACTTTGTCTGGAACGCTGAACCATCGATGTTTAGCAAGTTGAGATGAAATTGAACCTGAAAATGTTGGATGAGGACAATCGAGTCGATATTGGTGCAACAGAGGTAAATAATGCTATTAATAAGGAAAATGGAAAGTTGTATAGGAGAGAAGGAAAGGGAGGAATAAGGCGGGTGGGAATAAGAAACCGGTTCCTTTATAACCCGTTTTAAACCAATTCTTTAATCCGCGAATTTTGATATTTTTACCATTAATTGCATTATGAGTATGTCTTCTGATAGATGGCATATCCATAAGTTTATTGACATATCAGAGACCAATTTGTAATTAATGCAAATTAAGCAAACCCTTCTTCCTCAAATTGAAGAGTGAATCATTCTTCCTCCCCAAACTCTCATCCTTTCCAAATTTCTTCTCCATTCTCCATTATCCTTCCTTCCTTCCCAAACTTCAATCTCTCTCACTTCCAAACTCCAGTTTTCATTCGTTGAAAATTTAACTTCTCCCAACCGACCAAATTCATTTTTTCCGACTAGCTCTTCAAACAACCGGTTATTGTCTGGTGAAATTGGCAATGAGCTCTTCACCTACAACAAGATCTACATCAACTAATTTCAATTTTAAACGAATGGAATTTAGTTCCAAGAGGATAAAATTTTGCCTAATAGTGTCAAAGACATGAGTTTTTCACATCCGAGTGAGTTTATGCTGTTAAATTTCCTTCGATGTTAATGAAACTATTGTTGAAACTTCTGAATGTATGAATTTTACTGCTGCGAACATGTGGAAAACATGTGGAAAATATTTGAAAACAAAACAAATGAAGTAGAGAATTTTCGTTTATACTATGTACCTGTTACCTTACAATACGTACCGTTTGTATTAAAGCATGCACCTGCAATAAAAACTGAGAATATGAATTATGAAAATTTTCTAGAAAATAATGTATAAGTTAAGTTTAAATTTGAAGATTTAAAATTGTCATATTAATTGTTCATTAATTAATTTACAACATGTACTGTTTAAACAAAAACACGCACCTGATGTAAAAATGCCAATTCATTTTATGAATAGCAAAAAAACTCCAGGAGGTAGCGCCTAAGTTACCTTATGAATCATTTTTATTTTGTTAAAACATACATATGTTAGCCTATAACTATTTTTATTATAGCATACTATATAAAAGAGGTTACATAATTTTGTAGTTTTTAATTTTTAAAAACCATATGAACTACATTTTATACCTTACACTATGTACTAATTACATTAAAACTTCTATTTGCTTTAAAACACGGGAGTAAATTTTCCTGATTTCAGTTAAAGAGATGCCATAAAAGTCTTGTCGGTATGAAAACAACACATGTAAAGTATTTTATACTTTGTATAAAAATCATGTTGATGTTGTCGGTTTCATACACGAGAAGGACTCTCAACGCTTGAACAAATGGAAAGATATGGGATAAATTCTACAATTGCTCATAACAAAAATATTCTATTATGGAACTTACACTTACAACTGTGTTCCTATCTAGATTAACTAACAATCTCTAATACAATGAATCAATTATTAATCTTCAAAGGTAGATCGTCTTCGAATTCCTTAAGTTTAGTGTCAGTTTCATCTAAATCAAGCTCGTCTGAAATGTCTTGTGGACTCCAATGCTCAATATTGTGTGAT
>JAULKK010282656.1:0-14146 GCA_032355705.1 Rubia peregrina
GCTGGATTTTACAGGGGTCAAGGTTATGATTAGGCTTGTTCCCTAAAACTCACATCTACATAATAAACACATTCAATAAAATTATTTAAGAAATCAAATGTAATTATTAAATTATCAAATTTAAATACATGTTAAAAACATTTAAAATGTTCATCAAATTAAAATATTTAAGCATGAATAAAAAAATAATATCAAATTAAAATATTTAAAAATAGAATAAAAAAATACTCAAAAACACATCGAGTCAAAATAGTATAACATCGAATTAAAACACTGAAAGTGCATATCGAATAAGAAGAGTTAAACATCGAATAAAAATATAAAAGAATAAAAATAGTTAAACATTAAATAAATATACTCAAAAAATGCATTGAATTAAAATAGCAAAACATTGAATTAGAACACTAAAACTAATATAGCAAAATTGAAAAGAGAGAGAGAGAGTTAAACATCAAATAAAAATACAAAAGTAAAATTTATGTTAGAAAAGTCAAACATCAAATAAATATACAAAAAAACAAGTCAAACTTTATAAAAAGATAAAACTCCAAGTATTAAAACATTAAAGGTAAACATTGAAACGTCATATGATACATACAGGCGAGCTATATGGAATCTTTCATGTGAGCTATCCTTTACCTTTTCACACATTTATAGGGAATCAAACTCTGTAGTGGATGCTTTAGCAAAGTTAGCTAGTTCTACAGTGGCTAATTATAATTTTTAGCATGCTACACTACCTCAGAAGGTAAAAGGACTAGTCCTTAATTCTAGGGAATTCCTATATAGAGCTTCATAAGATAGTAGAAACTATATCTTTTGTGGATGAGATCTTATTCTTTGACAGGTACAGAGGAAGAATGGAGTATTTCACAAATTGATATGTCAACTATTAAGATGCTTCACCAAAAGGAAGCCTAGTCAAAATGCCAAAGGACATGGAGGCTGGCTTATCAAGACAGAAGGATGGAATGGACAATGAATGATGCATACAATAAACTTCTAGACTATTGAAAGAGTTAAAGTGCATTACTCCTGGGGGAGTAATGTGCAAGGGGTTAGTATGAGAGGCCATCTCTTCTTGTCAAGACGTGGTGTGGAGGCAAGAAAGTGAAAGGTCGTACTAGACCTCGTGAAGGGGATTAGGCCATTTCTTTTGCAAACACGGGGATGGAGGTAAAAGGAATATGTTTTTTTATTGTGGCACTTGATATGACTACATCTAGTTTGTTTTCAATAGATTCAATTTTGAAGACATGCAAATTTCTGTGCAAACAATGTAATATGTTCTATTTAGGGTCCGAGGAACCTAATAACAATCCCCCTCATCATTGGTGAGTTTTAATTAATAAAAAAGGAAACGTCACATGATTCTGTAAAATGTCATATAGTACTAAAATTTATTGAACTTCATAAAATTTTATAAACAAGATTAAATTTCTTTAACGTCAAAAATGAAAAATAAAATCTTCGTATATAAACAAATCATTGCACATTCAAATTTTGTCTAATATTGTTAATAAAAAATATTGAAAAATATAAATAAAAAATCATATCTAAAAAATGTTTAGATAATTCCTAGTTTCCTAATAAGGGGTAATATGACATTTTTTTTTGAAATCCAGATAAACATATATACAAGACCGGCGTTGACTTCAAATATTGTAGCCTTGTCGCCGGAGATCCGCGTTGACTACTAAATTTCTGACAAAATTTATTAAATAAATGATAAGAATACCTTCCGAACTTTGGTTACTATCAACCACCGCCACTATCCTTGTGCCGCCACCTAATCACCACCCAATACTGCTGCCTAACCATTACCCAACACCATTCCATCACAACACACTAGTGGAAAGACCCGGACATGCACTATTACTGTAGCACCAGGTGGTGAAAACTTGTGCTGAACATGCTATACGCACCAAAAAATGTTAAATAGCGAAAAAAATAGTATGAGCGAGGCAAAATAGCACTGGTTGGATGAATAATTGTATTCAACCGGTGATTTTTTTTAGTAACCTTTTGTATATATATGATCAAAACTTACAAAAAATAGGCTTTCTCTCGTAGCCTTTACATCACTTCAAAACACTAACACTTACATAGTGAAATAAAAGCTAAGTATCTAATCTATTCCATTCTTCTTCTAATTTCTCCTTCCAATTGCTCCAGCTTCTCCATCTACATTTTTTCTCCACTTGTGTCACAACTGTTTTTGGTTTTAACTTCTCCTTGTTGAAGATCCTATTGTTTCTTTCCAGCCATACTTTATACAGACTTGTAGTCAGCAACATAATATTTTATCTTGCCCTCTCATTTCAATCATAATAAGAAATATCTTCAGTTGTTTCAAATTCTGCACCCTTCCCAGCTTCAGACTTTGGAGTATACCTTTAAGTATCCACAATCAGCAAATAGGTGGATTGTTATTTCTTCCTTATCTTCTTCACACAAACTGCAAAATTGCTAGCACTTCAAGATCCCTATTTTTTGAAGCATGTCCACTTTAAGAAAGTTCCCTTCAGCAGAAGCAAGATGAATATCCTATGCTTTGGTTGCGCTTTTCTGTGCCAAATGGTTTTCCTGTATGAATCCTTCTTTATCCCCCCTTTCAGCTCATTATAAACTTTTTCGATCTCCAGTTTCCCTTCTTTGATCACAAATTCCTTCAATATTGCAAGGTGGTTATCACTCATTTTACAAATTAGCTTCCAGTTCCAGCTATGACTTGAACTTGCATTATATCTGCTGAAGCTTTCCTTTTTCATATAGTATTCTTGGACCCACTTGATTAAGATAATTTCCTCTTGGAGTGCACATCTCAAACATTTTTGCATATAATAGCCTTGTTCCATATGGAGGGATCTTTCAAACCTATCACTCTTCTACATTTGCTTCTGCACATTTTGTCCAAGAAGCTGGATTATATCCTCTTTTCCCTTCCTTCCTTCCCCATAAAAAATTCCTGCAAATCTTCACAACTGTCTCAAGAATACTTTTTTGGAATACTTAGTATGCTATCCCAATAACCAACCATACTTAACAAAATAGAATTAATCATTTGTACTTTGCCAACACATACTGCTTGAGTTCCAGCGGAGTAGTCTTTTTCTGATTCGTTCCTCCAATTAATCACAACCCTGTTTCCTCCATTTTGTGTTAGATAAAGGTGCACCCAGATATTGCATTGGGAATTTACCTTTTCTAACAGTCAGAACATCAGCCAACAAATTTTTCTCCCATTCTTTCATTCTTGAAAAGTAGACTGTAGATTTCTGATCACTGATAGCCAGGGCTGTGACTTCCATAAACTGATTCAAGCATTTCTTGATTCCAGTCATTGATTTCATATCTGCTGCACTGAAAATCAAAAGATCATTAGCAAAAAGCAATGAATGCACTCCAACTTTGCTGCTTGTTTAATGATAATTGATCTCCTTCTCCTTATAATCCTGATTATACATCCTTGTGAGGTACTCCATACATATTACAAACAGTAAAGGTGAGAGGGGATCCCCTTGCTTTACTCATCTTCTCTCTTTAACAGTTTTAGTTCTCATTCCATTCAAAACTAAGCTGAAATTTGAATCCATTGTGCTTCTTTGAATCCAGTCTACCATCAAGTCTGGGATTTTTTAGCTATTTTAGCCAATCTATAAAAAAATATCAGCTTATGCAATCAAAAGCTTTACTTTTATCAACCTTCACTACATAGATTGCTTTCATATTATATTTATGCAGCAACTTCTGTGTTAACAGGATGTTATGAGCTATGTTCCCCCTCTTTATAAACGCACCTTGATTCTCACTGATTATATCAGGCAATACTTTCCCCATTTTGGCACAAATAATCTTTGTGATCACCTTATACACCACTGAACAACAAGAGATAGGCCTGTATTCTGATGCTTTCTAAGGATTATCAACTTTAGGGATCAATGTCACAACCGCCTCATTCAGGAGATCTGGATTTTTTCACCCCTGAAAAAATTCTTGACTGCATTAATCAAACTAGTACCAGTAATTTCCCATGTTGTTCTGAAAAAATGGTTTGTGAAACCATCTTTGCCAGGACTTTCACATGTGTGTATACTCCACTAAGCTTACTTCACATCTTGATCAGAGACTTGCTTTACCAGTTTAGCTTGTTGATGTATACTCAAAAACTTCCCCAAATTAACCAGCTCAGCATTTAGTTTTGCTATTCTACTCTTTACCCTAAAGTGATCCTGGAAGTGTTTTAATAGATGTTGCTCAATCAACTCCTCATTAGCAATTAGTTCACCATATTTGTTGATATTCACTATGTGGTTTCTATATTGTCTGGTCCTCATGCCTTCATAAAACATCTTTGTAGGTCCATCCCTATCTTGCATCCACTGAATCTTAGCCTTTTGTTGCAAGTACTAGAATTCTAGCCTTCTCACTGGTACATAGATATTTTTTCCCTTCTGATTCTTCACTTCCTTCCCCTTTTTGAATTCATTCTCCTTATGACCTATCAGTTCACAGTTTTTGCATTTGATTGGCTTTCTTTCAAAGGCAATCTCCTGGCTCATTATTACTTTATTCTCATTCAAGTAAAGTAGCATGTTTAGGACTAAATCACTGATCATTACTTTCACCTGAATTCTACCATAATCCATTCTGTCTTTGTCCTTTGTCATCGTGTTCATTTTCAATGGTTTTCCTAAAGGACTTAGAATCTTACTGGTAATAGCTAGTCTCCAGTATTTCAAAGGTAAACTTGGAATTTTCACCCATACTGGAACAAATTAGCCTTCTCTATATTACAATTTCCTCCCTATTATGAATTAAGACTGGCCTACCATCAATGAAAATGACACCCTTCTCTACCACCTCAGCTTTATGATTTAGTGTAGAATTTAACAAGAAATAAACCAGTTTTCAGAAGTCATACCCTCTGGAATTTTTGACACGAGATCCTTTAAAAGAATCTCTCCTTAACCTTGAATAGGGGGTAACTACCAAGCACCTTGCAGATTGCAGTTATCTCCCACTGTTCGATGCTTTCCTGAACATCATCTTCTGTTATTTCTCCCATCACCAAGCCTTCAATATCCACTGGTTAGACATACTTGACTTCCTCATTTTCTTCACCAGTAACTAAAGATCTCTATGTTTTAGCTTTGGCATCTTGTAGATCTTAATCTTCTTCACTGCAAATAGGATTCCAACTTAGTTTTCTCTTCACTTTTCGATGAGTCTCTTCATATTGATCCCCCTTTTCACTCTGTTTGATAGTCATTTTTTAAATTTTACTACCTCCCCTTCACTGTTGCTCCTTAGATCCAGCTTATCCTAATTGAATAGTATGATATTGAGTCTCACTCCTTTGCTTCTTTCCTGTTCATCCTTCAACAGATTGATCCCTTGTACTCTATCATCATATTGTTGTTTATGTTTGTGTTTTGTTTGCCCCTTCCAACTATATTTGTTACTCGATCTTTCAATTGGGAAGACAGATTCAGTGAATCACTAAGATCAAGTCTAAAAATTTAGATGAAAAGTACACATAGTATGGTTTTCACCATAGCACTAGAAACAAATGTTAAGAGAATGAGAAAAAACCGGTGATTGTTACCGGTGGAAAATTTAAGCTTTGGTAAATATATGTTTCTGTGCACCAATATTGAGAAAAATGATTTAGACCAATGTAATGAATCGGGGTTAACTATTTAAAATACAAGTTAGCACTGGTTGGAAAGTAAATGAATCGATACTACAGTTGCATTAAATGCTCACCTATCCCACTTTCACCTTTTTTTGGCTGATAAAAGCTTGGGGATTTGTGTTCATTAATGGGTTTCTTTTGGAGGAATAAGGCATTGAATACACTTCAATGAAGACCATAAAAGGTAACATTTATATATATATATATATAAAGATTTGTGGCATTGATAAACTGTGGTTGATATAGTTTAGTGATATATATAATTTCTTTGTATGTTCATGAGAATAAACTTGAATTAAATGCAAGGAATTAATGTTTTTTTGTTGAATTATTGATGTTGTTAATGTCATGTTAATCATTGTAGGGTATAATTTTAAGTAGTATTGTGATATTGTAGGTTATGGTTTTTAAGTTGTGTTGATTTATTTACTCTTTATTAGAATGAGTTATAGTGTAGAAATATACATTGTGGGGAACTCTAATATTTACATATCCATAAATTTGTCGAGATGTATCCTTCCATAGAGAGATATAAACACGTGTATATCGGTGTTAGCAAATGAGCGATGAATTTATTGGTTTTGTCAACGAGTTTATTGAGTATGCCTTTGGTCCTGAGAAGTGAATATATGCCTTCGTCATGATTGAAAAAATCAAAATCTATTGAGTGATAAAGACTTGTTGAAACTTCTAATGTCCAAGAGAGGGTTCTCAAAAGATTATTTGGTATAGGATTTTAATGGTGAAAAACACCTTCGAAAGTAGTAGTTGGTAGTCATGGAGAGTATCTTGGTGATTTAAATTTTGAAGAGATGTGTTAAGAGCTA
Source organism: Rubia peregrina (assembly GCA_032355705.1). Taxonomy (NCBI): domain Eukaryota; kingdom Viridiplantae; phylum Streptophyta; class Magnoliopsida; order Gentianales; family Rubiaceae; genus Rubia; species Rubia peregrina. Next base: position 6,526 of record JAULKK010282656.1, read on the forward strand.
GAAAAGGAATTCAAAGGGAGTCTTGAGGTGTTGTAATTTGTTTTTGGAGAGAAGGATAAACCCTTGTATCCTAATTAAAATAAGAAAGACACTGCCACATCTTGTTTGATGATAATGTTTAACGTGAAAATTGTCGATTTGTGGAGAGACACTAGCGCGAACAAGTTGCTTATATTTTTGAATGAGAAGCTTTTGGCCGATAATGGGTTACTAGTCAACCTTTATAATGCTAAGAGAATTTTTTATCCTATGGGAATGGAGTATAAAACATACATGCATGTCCTAATAATTGTGTTTTGTATAAGGATAATTCGGAGAATGAGGTGGCTTGCTTCATATGTAATGTGTCCCGTATAGGAAACGAAGAAATCAAGTTGTTGATGGAGAGGTTTCAGTGAAGTTAAGAAAAAGGGTTCCGGCCAAATGGATATGCTACCTTCCAATTGTTTTGAGGCTGAAGATGTTTTTTTTGGAATTGTATGAATGCAAATAATATGACATGGTACAAGGATCGACGGTAATAGGATGATGATATTATTCGACATTCAGTCGATGCAGTTTAATGGAAGAATTTTGGCAACATGTATCCATAGTTTTCCTTTAAACCAAGGAACTTGAGGCTAGCCTTGATTACAGATGATATGAATCCGTTTGGTAACATGTCTTCCAAAGATAGTTAATGGATGATTATGCTCACCATACACATTGTTCCCCCCCTCTTTGTAGATTAAGAGTAAACATGCAATGATTGCCTTTGATGATTTTTGGGGCCAAACAATTCAAAAAACAATATCGATATGTATCTAGCCCGTTTGATAGAAGATTTACAGAAGCTGCAGTCCCTAGGAGTTTTTGTACTTGATGGTTTTCAGAGATCCAGGTTCAATGCCATGTTATTTTGTACTATCAATGATTTTCTAGCCTACGATAACTTTCTAGTTTTGTAGTAAAGGATAACAAGGCATGTCCCATATGCGAGAAGGGTAGATGTTAGTAGTAGTTGAAGAATGATAAAAAGATGTATATCTTGGTTTTATAAAAAATTCCAGCTAGGAAAACTTAAATGTGGGGATGGATTTTCTTAAACCTTGTATTATAGTGGATCTAGATTAGGACGTGAGAGGGAAGCGAACATACCTATCTTAAGCCCCTAACACTCCATCAGTCGCTGAGCGGTGATCGATGTGTGATTGTATTCAAGGAATGAATGTACCAATGGGTTAATCTTTAAATTTTAATTGTTTTGTAAATGAATGCCTTGAAGTAACAAGAGTGTCACGTCCTCATGCAACAATTGTTGCTTGTTGCCATTCATGGTGTTATAGAGGAAGATGTTAGATTTTGCGTGATGCAATTATATTTTTTCTTCTACTAAATTTGTTGGAAGAACATTATTAGTAGCCAACTATTTCATGAATTTTAGTGGGAGTTGATGAGTAAATGAGGGAAGATAATAATACAAGGGTTGTGATGAGACGTCAAATGCATGTATTTTTCAAAGCATTTAAAATCTCTTTTGTTATCTTTTTATTTGAAGATTTCTGTATTTGAGTGAGTTTACATCATATAGAGTTTATATAACCATTTTCTATTTTCATATCTAAATTCTTTATTTTGTAACATATTTTGAGTCTAATGGATTTTTGGTCTTACGATGCATCTAGATTTTTTTTCTGAGATTAATTCGTAGATTGCTCATAAGCCCTTCAGAGCATTTTATTGAAGGCCATTCAAAAGGATAGTAGAATATTAAAGGCTATGAGTCAAAATGTGGTAGAAGATAGAAGGATCGAAGAAGGAAGACAAAAAAATAGATTAATTGTGATCCAAAAGTTTGAAAAAGTTTTGGGAATTATCCAAGAAGATATAGCCCCTAAAGGTTATACCATTGGATTCATCTTCTCAAGCGCTATAAAATTGATTACAAGAACTTCCAAAATGGATCAACGGTTCACCCGTGGGATGCGAAACAAGAATCCAGAAACCGCAGCTCGCCCGCGTGGATCATCATCTGCCCAGGCAGATGAGTGAGCCAAGATTTAAACATTGGCCTGAACCCCACCGCCCAAGCTATACTTGATGTACCTTTTCTCTTTGTCTTTCTTTTCCTCTCTCTTGTATTATAAAATCCATTTTTGGCCACCCACTTCCTACCCTCTCATCTTGGCCAACCTCCCCTTACTAAGAACCCTAGTTTTTCATTTAATTTTATCTTTCTTGATGTTGGATTTCTTTGGATTGTTAGTATAACTTGTAGTAGAATAGTTCATCACTTGGGAGCATTTGATTGAGGCTTTCTTGCCCATGTCTTGAGAATCATTTCTAACTATTTAATGCTTTCTCTACTATGCATTTATCCCTTCTGAAAATGGTATAAGGCACCGGTTGAATTGTACCAGTGTAAGAATATCGGTGCAAGAATACCGGTGCTGGAATTAACAATTGAATCGGTACAAAAACTAAAAAATCATGATACCGGTACCTATATGAACTAATGCACCGGTTACGACACATCGGTGCAGAAAACTGAAGCGTAAGGGTGAAAAGGGAGAAAACTGAAAATTATGAGCATCGCTAAAGTGAATACCAGTGCTGGAACAAAAATAACACGGGAAAAAGGAAACTCCAGAACCGATAATAAATATGGTACCGGTGCTGATGGTAAAAAAAATGCGGGAAATGGTGTTTAGCAGCACGGGGTTGAGAATTTATATCTAGCACCGGTTCGTTGACCGGTGCTAGTAAGTAGAAGATGCGGGGAAGGAATAATTTCAGTAGCAGTAGTTTTTTTTTCTACCGGTGCTGATGAAAAAATGTGCGCAACATCGTCAAAATTTAGCACCGGTTTCAAAAATTAGTCCTAGCACCAGATTTATTACCGGTTCTAGCATGTGAAAGTCAATAATGACACTTAGTGGTTTATACCGGTGCTAATGGTGCATTAAATGCACACCTACCACCTTTTTGTGGCGGATAAAAAGTGGAAGATGGTGTTGTTTGAGTTCACTAGTGGCAAATTTTGGGTGAAGAAGACATTTAACGCTCATCAATGAAAACCCTTGAAGGTACTTTATATTTTTCTTTAATTTACCAATTATTGTGGTGTATGTGTTGAATGATAGGTTGTCATATAGTTTTTTTCTTGTTCATTTGATCATTGTAATGTTGGTTCACAATATGCATGAAATGGGTTTGCTAGGTAGGTAGTATTTTTGATGTATTGAATGGATTTTTCAAGCATGTGGTTTGATAAGGTGTGGTACTAATGTGATGTTGCATGTTGTGGATTGTGACTTGATGTTTCATGAATACAATTTAGTTTTGGGGTATAAGTGTATATATATTTGTTGAAGTTAAGTTGATGTACACTGATTTGATTGTAGATATGTACCGTGCAATCGAGAGGCGGAAGCATGTGTATGGGAACGTTAGTTTGGTGAGTGATGTATTTGTTGCTTTTATTGGGGAGTTTATGAAGCATGCATTTAGTCGTGAAAATCATATCTTATGTCCTTGTCGTGATTGTAAGAATAGTAACCGTACCGACGATAGGGACTTGCTGCAACTCCATTTGTACAAGAGAGGGTTTGAAAAATATTATTTGGTTTGGACCTTTAACGGTGAGAAGCCACCACCAGAGGTGTTTGTAGATGTAAATTTGGATGATAGATGTGAGTAGGTGGTGGATGAATTCAGGGGGAGACCTGATGTACTATCAAAATTTCTAGATGAGAAGGATAAACCATTGTCTCATGGTTTCAAGAAGAATGAAATTGTCATGTCGTGTATGATAAAATTGTTAAACATGAATGGTGTTGGTTGGTGGAGTGATACTCACATGGATAAGTTGCCTAAGTTTTTGAATGACAAGCTTCTATCCATAAATGGTTTGCCGGACAACCTATATGATGTGAAGAGAATTTTGTGTCCAATGGGAATGGAGTATATAAATATATATATATAATACATGCATGCCCCAATTATTGTGTTATGTATAGAGGTCATTTGGAGAAAGAGGTGTCCTGCCCTGTATGCCATGTTCCTCATTATAAGGAAATGAGAATTAAGGCTCTCGATTATGATATTGAGGTGAAGGTAAGGAAATGTGTCCCCGCTAAATGCATGTGGTACCTTCCTATTGTCCTGAGACGGAAGAGGTTGTTTAAGAACACCGAGTATGCGATAAACAAGACATGGTACAGGGATATGGGGTGTCTTGATAATGACATTATTAGTCATCCTGCAGAGGCGGATCAACGGAAGAATTTGACATGATGTATCCTACGCTTGCAGCTGAACCCGTGAATTTGAGGATGACTTTGTGTACTAATGGTATGAATCCCTTTGGTAACATGTCTTCGAAACAGTTCATGGTCAGTTATGCTTTCCATTCACAATCTACCTCATTATCTTTGCATGCAAGAGGAAATATGTTTGGATACCTTTGATGATATCTGGTCCGAGACAACCTTGAAATGACATTGATACCTATCTAGCCCCTCTCATTGAAGATTTGAAGGTTTTGTGGTCTAACCGTGTTGATGTTTTTGACGGTTATCATGGGACAAATTTCAATTTGAAGGCCATGCTTTTCTGCATGATAAATGATTTTCCTACTTATTGTAATCTTTCAGGTTATGTGGTTAAGGGTCAAAAGGCATATCCTGTGTGTAATAAATGTACTGATTTTCAGCAGCTAAAGAATGGTAGGAAGAAAGTGTATCGTGGGTATCAGAAATTTCTCCAGACAAAGCACAAGTTACGAGATGATAAGATTAATTTCATTGGCGGGAGGGAGAGGAGAAAGGCTCCAAGAATATTTATTGGATTTTCCATCCACAACAAGGTGAAGAAATTAAATGTTGTCCTTGGAAAAAAGATATCGAAGGTGCTTTCCCCTAACGATGGACCTTGGAAGAAGATCAATTTTCTTTGATTTGCCGTACTTGGAGGATTTGGAGGTTTTCCATTGTCTGGATGTGATGAATTTAGAGTAGAATGTGTGCGAGAGTTTAATTGGGAATCTACTTAACAATCCTGGCAAGACCAAGGATAACTTGAACGCAAAGAATAACTTAGTTGAATTGGGTATAAAAGTTAATTTAGCTTCGGAGGTGAAAGGTAAGTGGGCGTAATTACCACTAGCCCCTTATAGTCTTTCAATGGCTGAGAGGAAGTTGGTTTGTGAGTGTATTAAGGGAATCAAGGTACCATCTGGCTACTGTTCCAATGTTAGTTGGTTTGTGAATGATGAATTGCATCTGAATGCTTTGAAAACACATGATTGTCATGGCTTGATGCAACAGATCTTACCTGTTTCCATTCGGGAAGTCATGGAGAAGGAGGTGAGATTTTGCATCATGCGCCTGTGTTTTTCCATCAATTCATATCGTAAGAATATCAGCAGGAAACTTCATTTGTTGTAATAATATTTGTCAACTCCACCCAGCTTCAACCTGACTATCATCGGAGAGTTCCATGCTAACTTGTGGTGTCAATTGTGCTCCAAATCATTATTATGCCATGGGAAATTATTCCCTCTATCTCCAATTGTTATCGATTAATTGTACATATTGGCTAATGTACAAAAGGAGGAGGATGAAATATTAGCATTGATGAATGATGATGAAGATTTGGACATTGATGTTTATAAAATAATCGTGTAGTACATCACAAGGGAAGGCATGAATGTTGACGCTATAGTGTTTCCCGGGTGGACAAATTAAAATTATGAAGAAAAATTACTTATATCAGAAATGAATGCGTGGTATCGTCTCGTAGCATGTCGTATGACCTAGTTGCCGTGAATACCGAAGTGCACAAGTGTTGAACATTCAAGTTGTATGCAATTAAAACTAAGTCTCGTTATTTTTTTGGGGAAGAAATGTATCGGTATCTTACACGGGACAAAGATAAGACACGATCCTATGGTTTTTGCAGACTCATTTCGTTATTGTGTTCGAAAGTGGGGGTACCAAACTATGACAATGAAACATTTGGCCACCCGATGGTTCCCATTACCCTTGATTCATTCTGCAAGGTAGGACCATCACAATGTATACCATCGATAGAATCAAGGGTGTTGACACTAGAGGGAAATCATCAAAGTATACAGTTGGATTGCTAATTTCAACAAAAATGGTTTGACCATATGGGGAAAGTGATGAGCTACCAATTTCTAGAAGCAGCCAAGGCAGTTAGACCTTTCACGTCGCCTAGCAATAATGATGACGTGCAGAAAATTTGTGTGAGATCAACGTCTCACAACTTGGAACACACGGCTTCATTTGAGGAATGGGAACCCTTTTTTCCTTATTATTCATGACATTCAAAGTGCCAGTCATGTTTTTCTTTGATAATTACAATGGTTTTTTCAGACAAATTATGTAGCTGGATAATTTAACAATTTGTCTTACATGTTCAGTAGTGTTGTTACATTTTAAATAATTATATATATGATATTGGTGGGACGTGACTATATAACTATGTCGGTTATCCATTTTAATGCAGCTTGAGGCAGCTTCTTATTGGAATCTTGCAACGGCATTTTTCTTCTGAGAACCGGTTAAAGTACCGGTGCTCGTAGCAAAGACACCGGTATGGTAATCCAAGGAACCGGTTTGAGAATAAGTGATGCGATAATTTACACTTAGGCACCGTATTACCACTATTTACATTGTAATTTGAAATTACAAAAGGCAAAAATACCATTAAAATTCAATTAATTGAAAATACAGTTGATAAACCTATAATATCAAAAAATCAAGTTCTTTGGAGCAATACTCCTTGTTAAAACAAACATAGGGGTGACAGTGTAATTTTATAAGAATGAGTTGTAGTGATCCATGTCCTCAAACAAGGTACTTCCCATGGCACAACCATGTCTAAAACACATATCTGAACTCCCATGTTATTGAATTTCATTTTTGCTCAGCCGATTTCAGATTCTGACAATTTCGGAGAGACTAAATTGCAAAAAGTAAAATGTTTGCTTGTGATTCCAAATGGAATTCCGCTTGAAGTTAATCGAACATTTGACCAGCTAGATGTATTTTACAATTTAAAGGTGAAGTTAGTATCAGTGATCGGCTTCAAATAAGTCATCCTTAACCTTCTCAAAATCTCTCAGTTACTACTACGTAAGTGCATATAATTTACCCTGGAACGTATAATAGTGTTTTTCCTCATATGTCCAAAAATGAAGTTTTATCTTTGTTTACAATAATTATTCAAGGAAATGGAAATTTGGGAGGTCATCGGTGTACCTCTCAAAGATACTATTTTAATACATTTTGCTTACTAACTACAATTAAGTAGCTAGTGGCAAGTCGGGATCGTCCACAGAGACGGGGGATATTCTCAAGCGTTTGCTCATAAAATGGTAAATACTATGCTAGATATATAGATACACACATATATATAAAAACACATAAAAATGAGAGTTTTTGGTTTGGTTTTTCTAAGTTAACAATTTAAAGACAAGTTAAACTAACAAAGCATACAATAACTAAAACGGGATTAAGTACGAATTACGGAGTCTTGGAGGCAATTGACTTATACTTCCAAGCCTTCTATCTATCATTGACATATAATCTATTTAACACCTTTACTACTTGTTGTG
>JAULKK010282667.1:0-14146 GCA_032355705.1 Rubia peregrina
CTTGAAAGAAGAAGGGGAGGAAGAGATATGGAAGAAAAAGGGTGGGGCGGAGAAGAAGACTTTGGCAAGAAAAATGGTAGAGGCGAGGATTTGATGGGGGAGAAAAGAAATGGTGGGAGGCGAGGGATTGCTGGGTAGGGGAAAAATAGTTTGGAAGAAGAAGGGTGGGGCGGGAGGGTTTTGTGGAGGAGAGTAAGAGTTGAGGAAGAAAAATGATTTCAGGGATTTGTCTTTTGAGGGCATGTATGTCTTTTGATAGGGTAAATTTTACTAAAATGGAAAGTATGCAGATTTGGTTGGGACATAGAAAATAGTAGTATATATTGAATTACGTGTGTGTAATTTGCTTGAAATAAGAATAGAAATCTTTCATGTTTGTACATTATCGTGGCTTAGTTAAATACATGGTTCACCATGCATAATACGCCGAAAAATATTGTGAAAGTATTTATTTCTTTATTAGTAGATTTAATTAAAATATTCTTGGCATACTTTCAGATTTAATGGGTTGTTGATTGGAGAATTTTCACTCTGATTAAAGATAATCATAATGTCACATTTTGATACTTGGGGCTCTTAGAATAGCACGAATAGTGTTTCTAAGTCATTTATTCCCTCCGTCATAGTTGAATTTACATACTTTCCATTTTAGTTTGCACATTTTCGAGTCTCTTCGTCATAAATTTCGAACTCCATCCAACTCTCAACTATATGTTACTTTATGCTATCTGGGTATGTTTTGAGGGTTTTATCATGGGGAAATATGTCCATGTAGAGCTTATTTATTTCAGGGGCAGCGAATTCGTAACTCCATCTTTATGTGATTACATACTACAATGTTACTGATTTATCCGTCTTATGCAAAAAGGTATATGTTTTATGCAACTAAGCGTCATCCCAATTCAACCTCCATTGACAAAGTACGACCTAACACACCAAACTCTATGCATGCAATAACGTTGATAAAATAAACGGTAGTATGTCTACTACTCCCCCTGCCTTACATTTCAAAGACGTAGCTCAACATCATAGTCTTAGAAATTAGGTTTGTCATAAAAAAAATAGTACGACACATACCGAGCAGAGTACAACAATCAAAATCTACAACAAAGGCTCAATTAAAGAAAAAGATATGATAACAATTTTTCTGGAGCCCCGACAATCCAAAATATACAATCGATTATAGCAATAAAACATTGCTCTTAATCTGCTAGACTACATCGAGGAATGTCACATTGTTCAAAATAGTAAACCTATTACAATAGATAGAATAAAAATCCCATTGTGGCGGACAAGCTCGCTTCGTCGATGATGCAACGGTCGCCACTGCCTCATTGAGCAGCTAATAGACGGACTACCGCAACATCACCTAAGGAAACTTTTCATAAAAAAATACACTCAACCTAAAAGTAGGCTAATTTGCCGATGAAGCCTTCTTCACCCCATCAGCATACTTTACGATGCCTTTCACAACTGAACGAAACCTTGGAGTTAATCCAATCAGGTGTGTTTATCAACTATACAACCTAGTTGTCCCCTAGAGCCAAACCGTCGCGAGTCTAGGCATCTCATTGCGTCGATTTCCCTCGGCCCTTGCAAAAGGTGGTCGGATAGATGGAGGTTCGCCATCATCCTCCACCTCATCATTCACTATCCCAATCGTCAATCCTTGCAAACAGAAGAAAAACATGCATGATTCATAACAATAGATAAAAAAATTGAATAGTCAAACTTCACACTTACGCCATAAAAAACATTAACCCAACATGAGCATTCTTAGAAAATCCCGTAAGAAAAGTTAACCCAGCATGCACCACCGGAAATGGAGTAATTCCTGCATACAACCCATCCAATACGAATTATCACCTAACCAATAAGGTCTTTTGCACAAGATCCAACCACCCCACAGTTCCACACCATGTTTACCACAAGAAGTTTACTACTTATACACATTCACAACTGTTTCAATAACAAAATGAAACACACATCACACAACCACTAGAGCAGACACACAAGAGAAATTGGCACAAATCAATCACAAACAAACTACAACCGAGGATATCTTCTAAAACAGTTTCCTTAATATGGGGACAATATGTGTATAGGAATAGTCAATAGCATTAAGATAGTATCTAAAAGTTGTGACTTTACACTTCCCCACAACTACTCCATTCCTTATCCTAGCCTTGGGAAATAGAAAATTTAAAACACAATGGACTAGATAATATGAAACGACTCACCCACGTGGCATACTTTTCCTTTAATCCCAAAATCCAAGCCCATGTACACACGAATGTCCTATACAACAACCACTTAGACACGTTCATACATCACTCTTTAACCTACTGGACGTGACACAAGTAAGAAAATAACTTGTAGATTCGCTCATTAAGAAATAAACCAATCCACACGACAAAGGTAGCGAGAGTAGCGAGGTTTCTCATATGTCTGGAAAATCATCAACCTTGCAACGCAAGCGGATACATATCTCCCCCATGTCTATCCAACATCAACAAAGACAGAGAGAATACTGCGACTTAGCATACATATGAAACATCACTAGCCTCCCGACACAAGCTAAAATTCAACTCATATTTTCCAAACCATCTACGAATTGAACATAACACACATCTACTACATAGAGACGGTAAGGAAGGTGCGGCTTCGCATACGCTTGGAAAATCACCAACCTCGCGACATAAGCAAAACAATTTCCCCCATTCTCCGTCCAACATACACGCATCACCTCATATGCTCCCACCCTTGATATATACCCCAATCTAAAACAACCAAAACTACAGAATAAATACCATGAGAGTCATAGGAACAAACATATGCAATAATTAGAAAATTCTTGAGACGTTACAAATAAATCCATAGGAACGAAATTAGTACATATTAAAACACTAGTAAAAAAAAATTAGGGTAATACATAGTCCACTGTATTTGTGGGCTTAGATTCTGGATCCAAAATTTCCTCAAGATTCCATCGCATGTGCAAGTAAACTTCATCTCATATGGAACCAGCGGGCTCCATACGCCGCAGATGCTTCACATAGTACCACTTAGGATTAACACGTCCGCACTCTGACCGACTTACTTGCATACTCATTAGGCACACTCAATATGCATAAGTCTTTGGGTTTGTTTTAAACCATATATCTATGTGAAGCATCTGGAAATATCATTTTCGTATTTTCGTATACTGGCAGGGGGAATTCAAGAATGATCTTTCCAGTATTCCTCATTAGCATTAAGGTTCTTGCGTAAAGTCTTACTAATTTTGGCATGAAGGTTACCATTAACCTCAAACTGTCCCTTCAATAGACCTTCAAGTTCTCGACACCTCTCATTTACCCAAATAAAGTGAAGTTCCTCAACCTCTACTAGACTTTCTAACTTCTCGTACTTCGTTAAGAGTCGAGGTGAGAATTCATGTTCTTCACTCTAGCCCACCCTCCATTCTTGAATTCCCCCCGCCAATCAGTGACATTTAACCTCCAATTTTTCTTTACGACGAAGAACATCATCAAAGTAATTATCCTGTTTCAAAATGTTGTCCAATATTCGATCATTCTCATGACATTTATTTGTAAAACACTTATTCATTTTTCTTCATGTTGCATTATAGCCGTCAGCTCTATTTTTTTTATCTTTGGATTTGATAACCTTGCTAAAAAAGATGAGCATCTTATTCATTTAAATACATAAGATTCTTCTTCATGCGTACTTTCCACCCTGATACAACACCACTAAATCTCAAAAAATCACCCTTTTATTAGACCACCCAGTGTTATTATCCACTCCTCGAGTTTAGGTGAGATCCTTGAACTATTAAGGTATTCACAAACTTGGTCTAGCTCCAAAACACAAACTCTAACAACATCAGTTAAATTAGCATAGGATTCAATGATACGAGGTACATTCCCATATCCCATTTGAGATAAACCAATTGACCAAACCATATCTTGAGGACGCATCTCAACAATCCTTATAGATCATCTTCCCACCCATACGTCATATGAATATCCTCCGTTAAGAAAACAAAATTAATTAGATTAATAAATTCTAAAAATATGCCACAATCAACATAGTTATCATTAGATTAAAGTACAGGTACATAAATAACTATCCTACCTTACAACCAGAGGTCTCAATCCTACCACCATAACTAATAGGCAAACCCCTTCCCCCCACTACAATCACACTAGTGCCGAAAGGCTCAGCAGTAGTACCATTCCACAACCCATCATTAACTCTATCAGGCCCAATACTAGTTGCACATTGGTCAACCTCACAACCTTTCTACCCTGCCAAGGTAGGCAGCACATCCATCCCTTCTAACTCCCTAATCTGACGGAAGGTAGCACCCCCATCTTGCACCACCTGGATTAGGTCGTCATCCACAAGAACCTTACCTCTCTCCAATGCCTCTTCCAAGACACACCCCTACCTTAGTCCTGCTAAGTGTAATTATGGGTTATGCTTACAAAGCCGAAACATAGCCTCACATCTCCTCACCTCGGCAATCTTAACATACATATCCCCAAGCAAACCTTTGGAATATCATGTGCTACTACTTCTATCAACCAACAAGTGGGGATAGACTGACAAACGGGCCCATTTTTGACATAGCCCTTAGTTCCTCATGCAAATTAAGGTTGGCAACATCATTCTCCTCACAAAGGGCTCGCAACATCTCTAACCCCATTTCTACTACATTATTAATCGTTACCCCCCTTCCCAACGACAATTCTAACGACCTTAACTGTTTCTTGAAATCCTTTACCTTTTTAGCATACTCAACAACACGTTGAGAAACACTAGTCAAGGCATCACCAACTCGTACCATTAAAATTAGAGTAATATAAGGAATAAACCTAAGAGTCAAATAATTAGAAAATTAACATACCTCTTTAGCAAAACCAACCACGCTAGCGAAGTTGTGAATGTGCCGGATATCCACAATAATTATAGCATATTTTAACTTCATCACCTTGGAAGGATCCTCGCCAGGTCTCTCACTCTCACTAGCTTTGCTCTTATTGGAAACAACTTCCCCTTGTTCAGTCCCACCACACTTGTCCTCATGGTGGCTACTGAATTCACTTGCATGTTAATCACATGACAATGGTTCTGTCAGACTATAAAACCTCACAACTGCAAAATGAACACAATAAAAAAATTGGAACTGAAAACATAAACTAACAATTCAGATAAAGTGTCATACCTCGCCAAGCAGAGAGCCTCTCTATCTTCACCGCTTGAGCACACCGTAACTTCATAGGGCCCATCTTTCTCCCCCATTTCAACTCCTGGCCTAGGGAAACATTTTCAATTCACGACACCATCATCCCACTGCCACAAAAAATCACAAGCGAAAACCTATTTTCCTAGTCCACATAACCATCATGAAATACCTTCATGATTTTGAAATTTTCTATAAGAGGCTTAAATGTCACCCAAGACTCCTCCGTGCTCACCATATGTAGAGTATACTAAACACTAAACAACTGCAAACTAAAATCTACCACGATCTCACAACATACACGCTCAAAACCAACTAGTATGCCCACCCCTTGCGGATGCATCTGAATAAGAACAACCCCATAAGATTCCAAAATGCCCATGAAGTAATCTGGAACATGGAGGGACCAACCATACTGCATTTGGCATTCATACACACTAATCATACCAGGTGGCAACCTCACCACAACATTAACAATACAATGAATTGTAACCTCAAAAGCAGACAAACAAGAATGATATTCTTTTATCATATTTACATCAGCCAATGTAAGAACACTGCTACAACCCACCATAATAGGAAAACAGAAAAACAGATGAATAGAAATACTTTTTGTATTACCTAACGAAGAAACTTAAGGATATACACTTAATTAAGGTTAATGAACTGCCATTATATAAATCTTTACCCCCCTTTTATATTTGAAATTTTACCCTATATTCTTGAACCACTAACTACTGCTGCCTGAAAAATGAAATAACTTAAAGGCATAGTTACATCTTCCCATATATTTTCACCCAAGATGCACATGCTCAATTCGCCCCCAAGTTTATATCCTCACTACTCGAAATGAATTTAATATTCACTTTATCATAATTATGCTTTCTGTATTTCAATACAAAATATGACAGCTTAGCTTGCAACGACTATTGGCTAGAAGGACTTATGGTGTACACCTCCCTGAACCACGTGAAGTCCAAGAAAAAAGATAACACCTCGTGATCACCAAGCCAACTAAGAAAACATGGAGTACAATTCGCATGGTATGGGAAGAACTCCACCTCGAGAAGGAAGATGGTTGGCATCCATTATCATCCCAACAAGACCATGATCTAGTAATAATATGAGCAACATGGACCATGATAAAAGGAGATCATGTAGCTCACCGGCTATAAATAGAGATTAAGGACAAGAAGATAGGTAATGATATTTTTCTAGACACAAGTCAATGTATATCAAAATACTAACTTAGGCATCAGAGTTGAATCTCGGGGGACCTCTCAGGACCTTGTTTTGCAGGTCAACCAAGCAAGTATGCTACACCACACTAATTTTGGTTATTATGTTGACCCAAAATGATCCCCCCGCATCAGTTCCACACCTAAAATTCCCAACACCTTCACATAAATGCTCTAGCACATGACTACACCAATCCATCTCCTAAATCAAAACTACATTCTCCAACTCCTAACCAGTTTCATATCAATAATATTTCTAATAGTTGGAGAAAAATCAAGTGCACATAATGTATATAACAAAATATTTCTTAAAAAAACCACCACCACCACTCAATTTCTTAACTTCTTCTTAAAATGTAATAGACATGATGTTAACATGTATTATCATCTTTAGTCTCATCCCTCTTTCCCTCTATCCCTCTCTTATCTTAACATCTTCTGACACAGCTCTACATTATTTTTCACAACATGCATCAAACGTCCAAGAACCCGCAGAATACATAATATGTCAAACACACCGCCATGGCTAATTATGTACTTGTACTAAGACACTTGTTACACACAACCAACACGATCAAATCTATCTATTAACCAAGGAATGATCCTTGTAGGCAAATACAAAATATATAATTCAATAAGTGCACCAAAACCGATGTCTTTAACATTCTGCTTCTACTGTGGAGTTAAGCAACTCATCAAGCTACTTAATTTTGAAGGAGAGAAACTTGTAGAAAATTTCTTCACAATCCTAGAATCAAATAAAAATATCTACGGGGTAAACACTAACATGTGCCACATTTATGCAAATTAAAGCACTTTTTAATTTCAAATAAACATAAAATAAGTAACTATTGCATCATGAATGCAAACTCATGTAATATATAAGTGAATAAATTCAAATCTAATAAAATATTCACATACAATATTATTAACTTCAGCATACTGGATGCTAAAAAATCCAAGTTTTAAATAACAAAGAAAAATCTAATTAGAAACCACTCAACATTCACCGACAATATTAGTAACTGCCACACACTAAATGCTAAGTATGAAATATGCAAACGAATAAATACAATTCCATTTATAAATCAACCAATAGTAACACATAATATTACTAACTATTATATACCGAATGCAAAAAATGCAATAATTGAACAAACAAATGCAAAACTAATTAAAAATCAAACCAGCCATCGCACACATCATTACTGAATACTACACACTGAAATATAATTAATGTAACATGTAAGTAAAAAACACACATACAATAATAAAATACTGAATATAAAATTTTTAAAAAGACAAAACTTATGTGTTTCCGTCTTCATCAACATGCTGTATAAAATGTTTCTACATACGATTGTGCTGCTTCTTACCAACAGAACCTCATTTCCACCTTGAAATTTCTCCACAACCAGTTTATTTTCTTTTTTAAAGGACAAGGTTCCATCATCCACAATCTTTCTCTTCCTTTCACCAACTCTTACCAAATCCTCTTGTTCTCTAGCTTCATTCTTTTTCTTTTTCTTCTTCTCTCCATTACACTTCTTCACCAATTTCTTCCATCCCACAAGAGACTTTTTCTTCAACAGGTCCTTCTTCCTTTTCTTCTCAGTCTACTTTGCAACTTCTTCTTCAAAATCTATATCCTAAACTTCAGCTTGAATAACATCATTAGCTTGGACAACATCATTATGAAATGGCTCATGAACATCTGCATTTTCATCTATATCATCATCAACAATCCTGTCAATATCATCATCATAATCAACATTGCCTGAAGTTTCAAGAACAACATTCTTTGGCACTGTACATAAAAAATCAACACAATAACTATAAAAAATGAAACATTTAACTAATATAATGCAATACCTAGCTAAACAAATGAATCACATGAAACTTCAACTGAAACACTTGAAATTATATTTCCTTCATCAACAATATTATCAGGTTCAGGAAATTTAAACTGAACCCCAGCTCAAGCAAAACCATTACCTGGTTCAACCACAACATTTTGTGGCACTGTAACTAAAAAAAAGAAGCACAATAACTATAACATATGAAACATTTAACTAATATAATACAATCTCTAACCAAACAAATATATCACTTGAAAATTCAACGTAAACACTAAACATTGTATTCCCTTTGTAAAGTCATGTGGTTTTATGTTAGCATTGTGAACTTAGTTTAAGAAGAAAAACTTTCCATGTTGGAACATACGGAAAGATGAAGGGTTGATTGATGATAGAATATTGCGAGATATGGGTTTATGGAAATATGAAGATTATGGAATATTTGAATCAAATGTGTATGAAGCATAATGGATTTATGGAAAATCTCTATAACTATGGAATTGGATTTATGGAATATTATGGGATATTTGAGATAAGGAAAATCCCTTTAATTAGGGGATTTGGATATGCTTCAGAAGCAGATAAGGAATAGGAATATTATGGAGATAATTATGAAGAATTCTGATATGCTCTTGGGACTATTTATACTGGACATCACGGCTGCAATACACACGAATTTCATTGAGAAAATCTGCACTCAGATTTTATATCTTTCCAAGTGTTCTTGAGAGAGCCAGCATATATATATATATATACACACACATTCTAACTTATCATGACATGTTGTTCATTAGTTCAAAATCGTATACCTTAATTCCTTGGGAGGAGGAGATCCAACATCGACGAGTTTCGAGGTCAGAGAGAGTCTGATCAAGGTGGATCGGTAGAAAAGGGAGCTTGCAAAATCCACACGTTGTAATTAGAAAAGATAAGTATAGTTGTATGGTTAACTTGTACTGTATCTTTCTGATTAGTGGATTTATTCTAAACAGGGCCAGACCCTGCAAATGTAGGTGGATTTTACCGAACTGCATAACAAAGTTGTGTGTGCTCGTGTGCTATATTCTTTACATACTTGGTTAGATAGGATATGTTGGAACATAGGTCTAATAATTAAGCTAAAATGGTAAAACCAAATTTTAATTTGGTATCAGAGCTTGGTCACTTTTTCCTTGGTTATTTCAAGGAAAGTGTGATCCAGTTTTACCATGGCAACAAAGGAAGGAGCTTCTGTGTCTCGACCACCTTTGCTGGAAGGAACAAACTACAATTACTGGAAGGCACACATGAGAGTCTTCATAAATTCACTGGATGAACATGCATGGCACTTTGTTGAAACCGAGTGGAATATTCCAACTGAAGATGAAGAATCAAGCTCGAAGGAGAATGAGAAAGAGTCAAGTTCAAGGAAACAAAATCTCAAAGATAAATCATCTTGGTCTCTAGATGAATTGAAGGCCTCACTGGAAAATTCAAAAGCATTGAATGCTATCTTCACAGGTAGATGAATATCAATTTAAACTCATCTCTACATGTCATCAGGCTAAGAAGGTATGCGATATTTTACAGACTGTACATGAAGGAACCGGTCTTGTACGTGAATCTAAACTACATATGTTGGCAACAAACTTGAAAGAATTGAAAATGGAGGAGGATGATACGATTGCCACATTCAATAGGAAACTTAGAAACATATCTAATATGGCACATCAATTGGGAAAAGTTTACAAGGAATCAAAGCTGGTAAAGAAGACCTTGAAATCTCTGCATAATAGGTTTGCAATAAAGGTTGCGGCAATTGAAGAGCTAGAGATGTGTCCACAATATCCTTGGATGAGTTAATGAGATCACTACAGACATATGAGATAACTATGGAACAGCCTGCAAAGAAAATTCAGAAGGAGTTAGCCTTCAAAGTATCTTCATCACGAGATAACAACGAATCAAATAGTGAGGATGGTATTGAAGAACTTGATCTTATCATGAAAAATTTCTCAAGGATGCTAAAAAGGGTGGTGAACAAGAAATCACAAGAAAGAATTGGAGAGAACATATCTCGTTGATAAAAATTTGGAAATAATCGTGGAATACGCATGGAGCAATGAAATTAGCATTTCTCTAGAAATCAAGGTGGTGAAGCAAAACAATCTGGAAGGATTCAATGTATAGAATGTGAGGGTTTTGGGAATATTTAGATTGAATGTACCAATACTCGGAAGAAGCAGGGAAGGTCATATATTACCTCATGGAGTGAGGATGAGGTAGATGAGAAAGATGAAGAGGAACTTACAAGCAATTATGTAGCATTTGGAGTAAAAGTTCACGATAATACAGATGTTGTGGATGTATGTTCCAACACAGATAATACCATATGTTCCAACCCAGATAATACCGTATGTTCCAACATAAGTTCTGACGGTACCTCCATCGATGATGAAGACCAAACCGTGAGTGATTAAGAAATCTACACGACATATGAAAAAATGTATGGCATGTGGTTGAAGGTTGTTGGCGTAAATAAATCCCTGAAGATGGAGAAAAATAAATTGGCCGAGATGGAGAAGGAACAATTAGTCCTGATTGAAAATCTTAAGAATGAAATCGAGGATTTGAAATAAAGACTATACTTTGTGACTGAGAGAAGAGAGATGGAAGAAGCAACAATCACCAAGTTAAACACTGGAAAAGAAAAGCTCGATGACATTCTGACTTTGGGAAAAAGCTTTGGAGATCGACAAGGAATTGGCTATGACAACTCATCATGCAATACGAGAAATCTGAAGGCAGAAATTCAATGCCTGAAGAGAAAAGTGATTAAAACCCGTCAACGAAAACTTCTCATATGTAGCTATTACATGTGTCAAGGACAAAATAAGGAACAATGTCTCAGATTACTCAAAAATATCATGAATGGACAATTGTATGCAAGTTCCAACATAAATGATACCTAACGATCAAATATGGTTCGAAAGGTATAGGTTCCTAAACGCATTAATATTTGCTTGGTTGATCATACTTCTCTTATTGCACATTCTAGAGACTTGTGGTACTTTGATAGTGGTTTCTCCATCACATGACTGGAACTCAAAAGTTTCTGGAAAAAATTAAACCATATGATGGTGGTTTTGTTACTTTTGGAGATGGGAAGATGAGTCGTGTTATTGGCAAAACTGAAATGCACATTGAAGGATTTCCTATGTTCACTAGTGTATTGCTTGTTGAAGATCTAAATACAAATTTGTTGAGCATCAGTCAATTGTCTGATGACAATATGATAGTTGAGTTTCAGAAAGACAAATGTGTTGTAAGGCATGGAAAAGATAAAGTACTTTCTGGTATTCGATCATCAAACAACTGTTATCTCTTGGAGCAAGAAGTGAGATGCTTGAGTTCAAAGCAAGATGAAGGCACTTTGTGGCATAGGAATATTGGTCATATCAACTACAAAACCTTGGTGAAAATTGTCAATTCAAAGGCAGTACGAGGTATGCCCACACTTACGATGGGTCCAACCAACACGCATAGTGTAAGTGGTAAGAAGTACATCTTTGTATGTGTTGATAATTTCTCTGGATACACTTGGGTGTCTTTTCTTAAAGAAGAATCTGATACTCTGGAAGTGTTTAGAATTTTGGTGATAAAGTTGCAAATAGAGAAAGGAAGTCCAGTAGGAAATATTGTCAAAATCAGAAGTGATCATGGTAGAGAATTTGAAAATTCTCAATTCAGTGATTTCTGTGATGAAATTGGTATTCAGCATGAATTCTCTGCCCCAATTACTCCACATCAGAAGAACATTGTAAAAAGGAAGAACAGAACACTCCAGGAGATGACACGAGCCATGCTTTCAGAAAAAGGAATACACAAAAAAGTGGTGGACATAAGCTGTCAATACATCTTGTTGTACGATAAATCGTCTGTATCTCCGTCCTTTTACAAGCAAAACATCGTGCGAGATTTGGAAGGACAATAAGCCCAGTGTATCTCACTTTCATGTGTTTGGAAACAAGTGTTATATTCTCAGAGATAGAGATCCATTGGCCAAGTTTGACAATCGTAGTGATGTTGGAATATTTCTGGGGTATTCTGTGAACAACCATGCTTATCGTGTTTAAAATCTATGAACACTCTCTCTTATAGAGTGTATAAATGTAGTTGTGGATTATTTTGATGACAAACAAGGTTTGAATGAAAAAGAAGATGAACCAAATGCAGAGCATGTTCCAACACAGGAGAATTCACCTTAGCAGCCGGACTATGCTGGAACATTTGATCAATCAGTAGACCAGCTGGAACCTGAAGGAAAAGAGTATGTTGGAACATCCTCCCCCACACCTAGTCCCCATGTTCCAACACAGGAGGTACCGGAACCTATCTCAAGAAGAAATCGATCGATTCCTAGAGTTAACTACAAAGAACTAGCTGGACTACAATGTTTCATCTCACTGATTGAGCCAAAAAACTAGAAGGAAACACTACTTGACTAATATTGGATTGCGGCAATGCAAGAAGAGCTCGATCAGTTTGAAAGCAATGATGTATGGTATCTTACTCCTTGTCCAAAAGATGTAAATGTTAAGGGTACAAAGTGGATTTTCTAGAACAAGTCAGATGCAGATGGACAGATTACTCGTAATAAAGCTTGATTGGTGGCTCAAGGCTATACTCAGGTTGAAGGGGTAGACTTTGATGAAACCTTTGCACCAGTTTCCAGGTTAGAATCTATTCGGTTCTTACTTGTTATTACGTGTACTATGAACTTTACTTTATGTCATATGGATGTGAAAAGTGGCTTTTTGAATGGATTTGTGAATGAAGAGATGTATGTGGAACAACCTAAAGGATTTGAATATCTTCATTATCCACATCATGTTTATAGACTTAAGAAGACACTTTATGGTCTGAAACAAGCACCTAGAGCATGGTATGAGCGACTGACAAACTTTCTACTTATCAAAGGTTATCTTTGAGGGGGAGTAAATTGTACCTTATTTGTGCTTACTAAGTCTACAAACTTCTTGATTTCTCAAATTTATGTGGATGATATTGTGTGTGGTTCTACTTCATCATCTGTGGTGCAAGATTTTGTGTCACTAATGCAGGTTGAGTTTGAGATGAGCATGGTTGGAGAACTCACTTATTTTCTAGGGCTTCAGGTTAAGAAAAACATGGTTTATTCATAAATCAAAGAAAGTATGCCTTGAATCTGGTGAAGAGATTCAGACTAAGTAGTGCCTGGTCGGTACAAACTCCGATGACAACTACAAAAAAATTGATGAAGGATGAAAAAGGTGTCTCAGTTGATCAGGAATTATGCAGAAGTATGATTGGGATTTTTTCGTATGTCACTGCTAGTCGACCAGATATATGTTTCAGCGTAGGTGTTTGTGCAAGATTTCAGGGTGATCCATAAGATTCTCATCTGACTGCAGTAAAGAGAGTTATTTGATATTTTAGTGGGACTTCTGATTATGGAATCTGGTATTCTAAAAATCAAGACTCATGTCTAATTGGTTATAGTGATTCTAATTGGGCTGGTAATGCAGATGATCGTAAAAGTACAACCGATGGTTGTTTCTTTATTGGCACAAATTTGTTCTCTTGGTATAGTAAGAAGCAAAATTCGATCTCCTTGTCATCTGCTGAAGCTGAGTATTTTGCTACTAAAAGTTGTTGTGCAAAATTACTATGGATGAAAAAAAATGCTGAGTGGTTATGGAATTCAACAAGGGCCTCTGAAGATTTTATGTGACAGCAAAAGTGCAATTGACATCTCCAAAAATCCTGTTCAGCACTCGAGAATG
>JAULKK010282677.1:0-14145 GCA_032355705.1 Rubia peregrina
GGTTGTGGGTAGAGTATATTTTGGTAGTGGTAATTTGCTCATTAGATCTTATGATTGTGCCACTAAGGGTATATTTTTTGTTTTAATTTTTCATTGTGGGTATTTTCTCATTTTCTCATTTTCTCTCCTTGACATGCGTCCTATAATGTTTATTTGCATTAGGGACAATGCAAACTTTAAGTGTGGGGTAGGGGATTAAGATGATAATTATTATTAATGGTTTAGTTAGTTGTAGAAAATACCTCTTTTAAGAGCATTTTTAATAATAATAATAAAATAAAAACAATCCTGCTAAGTTGAAAACCGGAGAGGGAAACTTAGGTAAAAGTGGGATGCTCGAATAGGTTGAAAATCCAAAAGGGAACCTATGCAAAAATGAGATGCCAAATGGTGTGGAAAAAATGTGAGGGTGAGCATTGAAAAATAAAAAAAAGTGTGAAGTTAGGATGAAATTGCGAGAGGGCTTCTAGAGATAATGAGAGAAATTGGAAAAAAATATGCATCTCTTGATTTGTCTATTCGGTAGAATCTTTGGTAGAGTAAGCTATTTTTACACTTGTATTGCATACCTCACCTTTGATTGGTATGATGAATTTTTAGATTATCTTACGCTTTTGGATGTGAGAGTTTGAGAGATTCTTATGTCTTAGGGGTTCGGGTAGTCTAGGAATAAGATGTTGGGTGGTTTGGGAAAGTGTTTGCATGATAGTTTATACTTAGGTCTTTACTTGTGCTTGTTTACTCAAGAACAAGTACAGTTTTAAGTGTGGGGGATTTGATGAGACGCCAAATGCATGTATTTTCTGAAGCATTTAGCATCTCTTTTGTCATCATTTTGTTGGAAGATTGCTAGATAAAGGTAGGTTTGGGGTTGGATAAACATTTTTAGTTTTTCATATCTTAATCCTTCTTTTCTTAACCTACTTTGAATCTAATGGAATTGTATCCTTATGATGAAGTGCTCATCTCTTCTTATCCCATTTTTAACTCATATTTGTAATATATTAAGTTTTTACGTAAGAATAATGGATGTTTTGTTGGTAAGAAAGTTAGGATGATGATTTGGGAGTTATATCCTAAGTCTCTAGTCTAAAATGTTTTTGGAAGGTCTGTTATGATCATGTTCATGATGGAAGATTCAAAAATGATGTTTCACAAGGAAAATAAGTGTTTAGAAGTGAAGGCCAATACAATTTGTTAGAATAAAAGTCCGGATTTGAAGAAAGAATGATGGCCAACCGAATCGAAGACTGGCTGGTCGGGTGAAGAAGGCAGGGCTCACAGCTCGAGTGCTCAACCGCGCCCAGGCCCCCCAAAGTGCAAGGGAGAAACAACCGTTGTTCCATATCAAGAGGTTAGCCCGTTTATGTGCACGCCGCGAGCTGAGACTCCTAGCACGCCCGACCAGGAGCTTCACCCCCCGCGCACCTTGCTTGTCAAGCGCGCCTTGCTCGCTCTGCTCTCCTTTTGACTTATTCTAGATCACAACTTGTACTATAAATATCATTTACTCCCAACTTTTCTCTTGGCCCAAAATCACCTCCCTCAAACCCTAGTTCTTCATTTCTCTCTTTGATTATGTATGAATTTATCCATGAATGTTAGTATCATGTGTGTTAGCTAAACTTACCCTTGAGAGCAATTGATTGAAACTTCTAAACCCATTTAGCGAGACTCTATTTTACTGATTCATGAGAATTTGTTGTTAACAATTTCTTGTGCCACTATGTACTACGTCTTCTCACCTTTAGCATGAAAATCCAAAAACATGAAATTAGAACATCTTGTGGATAAATGTTATTAATCTTGCTAGATGAGTATGTTAATTTTGTTTGTTCTCATATTTGTCCTAAGGTAGCAATGAAAGATTGAATCTTGAATGTTGTTTGTCCAAGTTTCAGTCTAATAAATTATTTGTCTGGTTAAATGGCTAGGAATTTGGTTTAATGCTTTTAGTTATTATGAAATCTATGGTTCTTCGTATATAATGTCATTGAAGAAATACCTTTAGGCTCTTTTGTCTAAAGTTCTTATCAATGAGGTTTGCAAATATTCGTTGAATGTCTTTTCAAATTACTAACTAAGAAGAAATGAATGTTGATCTTCAAATGGATGTGATAACATTCCCCACATGCAACTAATTTGAATGAATGAGTGAATGAGTCCAGGGTCTGTAACAGGTTTGGAAGTGGGAATCAATTGCCCCAAGGCTTTGTCAATTGTATTTTTTTACCATTTTTAGTAGCGTGTTGCATGATAGCATAATTATTTCACTTTGATCGTTGTGTTGTCTTTCAATTCATAACATAGATAACCAACCAAAACTCCCCCCTTTTATATGCTTTCTTATATATATGTATATGTGTGTGTGTGTGTGTGTGTGTGTGTATAGTCTAGTATTTACCCTTGTATGTGTAAACCCTTAGGAAAATCCCTTTTTGTGAGGACGAAACCAACTTGTCATTATCTACTTGGTTGTAGCTAAGAAGTAATTAGAGCCTATAAATTGTATTTTTGAGAGGTACGGCGACAATCTCCCAATCGCCTAAGGTAATACATGTAAAAGTGTTACTATAGGTGCTATTGTAACACTTTGAACCTATTGTAACACTTTTACAAGTATCACCTTATGCAATGTCACATTAGATCTAATGTAACACTTTTTAAAATTTAGGTAACACTTTTCAATATTTATGTAATATTTTTTAAAGGTTTAAGTAACATTTTATAAGATATTGTAACATTTTAAATAAGTGATAGCTCTAATTTGTAGTAGGGTGAACATTTAAGATGACTGAAAAAGAAAGCAAGATACAGAACATAGATTTTAACGTGGTTTACCTACCATGTTTGCTACCTCCACAAACAGATGTAGATTAATCTTATTTCCCAAATGAGCAAGAGAGATGACAGATGTTAGGCATTACGTCACGCATGACCACCCGACCTTGATTACACATACAAAAGGGAATACATTCTTACCACAACTTACATAAACAGAAAAGGTGATTCGAATACTAGAGCAGTTGTCTACCAAACCCCCACCTAACAACTCTAACTCTCCCTCCAATTATAAGAGTTCGAGTGTAGACCAAACATTTTCTAATTCATGAACCTAACTCTTTGAATTCCCGATTAATGAACCATCCCTTGAACTGACTATTCATGAATGGAAAAAAAAATCAACTCTTATTAGATAATCCTTTTGGATATTTAATAGGCCCGGCTCTAGAAGAATGATTCACATTCATACGCTTATGATTCAACCATTATTGGTGTCGATCTACACCGCTGCTAGTGCCACCGTGATAGCTGTCCTGATTGGGCTAGGGGTACCGGTGAACTATAAATGGACCTTGGAGTATATATCTCATCAAGGGTCTGCCGAAGATCGACGTTTTCCAAATATGGGTTACAGCGAAAGTTGGACCCCGTTTGATGCTGCTTTAATGTGTCAGACCGATAGCTTGAAGAATGTACCTGCTGTTCAGATATCAAAAAGATTCATGTCCGCTAAATTGTGTTTAAAAACATAAAATTAATTAGATAAATTGTGAAAACTATATAGTGATGCGTAACAGAATTATAGTGTCTCTTGTACACTATTGATCTGGAAGCTATGTTTCATATTTTCATAGATGTGAAATCATTTTCCAAAAACCCAAAGTAGAAGGGGGGAAAATAACAAGGAGAATAGTATAACTATAAATATATAAGACTGTAGTTAAATGCGAACATAGATATAAAATAACTATATGTGTATATTTGTGTTTGATGGGGATGTTCAGGAATTCAATCCTATATATTAATATGATTGGATTTTAAGCCTTGCAGTTTGATATGGGATGTTCCCAATTACAATATAGTGAACATAGAGTTCTTTCTCAAAAGGTGAAACAAATGATGAAGTGGTATTCTTTTACTGTGTAACAGTTCCCCATTTTAAATTTTGTTTGTCATTTTATTATATTTTATCTCATTCACTCAATTTTATCTAATCATTTAAATTTATTCATGTTTATATTAAGTGAATGAATAGAGAAACATATAAAGTGTTCACACTTATTGGTTTATTTACCAATTTTCTTTCCTCTTCTTCTAATACCTTTTTTTCCATCATTGAGCAATCGAGTTAGATAAAAATCTACCTGAATTAAGTGAAATATCATTATAATTAATTATATGCAGATATCGTATAGTTAAAATATACATTACCCGTGGTTAATCTATTGTGGCATGTACATGTTTTTTTATGAAAGTTTTTTGTATAAATAAAAATCAACTTCAAACGTTCAACATTTTGGCTATCGCACCAGCCCTATACTCAGCCATTTACAAGCCCATCTCATTTAACGCATAAAAACCTAACCCAAAATTACAAACATTAAGAAAAAATAAGAACATCGGAACAACTACAGACTTAAAAAATCAACTTATCCGTTCATATCCAACATTTGATTCATGGAAGCACCCAGCCTCTTCTTATAGTGGTTCTTCCTCCAATCACACTCAATTTAAATTTGGAATGTCAGAGTTTCAACCTTCAATTTTGCTTCAAAAATACCCCTCTATTCTTTTCTATCCATACATAGTAAAAAGAATTAACAACCAAAACAAACTTCTTCTTTTTTTGGTTTGCTAGAAAAACCAAATTTTCAATTCTCTGATACTAGCATTTCTTCTAACCTGTAAAACACAGAGAATCTCCTGAATATATTTACATTCAATGAAGAGATAATTGGCTAATTCTGGAACTGAATGACAAACAGCAAAGGCTGTGATTTCCCAAAATACCAAATCCAAAAAATCTATCTGTGGTAGCTAATTTTCCATTAAAAAATAACCATAAGAAGAATCTATGTTTTGAAAAACTAGTTTATATCAAAGGATCGCAAATTTAGCTCTCACCTCATCTCCGCCTTTCGTCTATTTATAAACATCGGCTATTTTTAGTTTTCCTTTCTCATCTCTGCACACTTTCAATTTTGGGAAAATTGTGTTTCTGAGTTTGAGCATGAATTTCCACACTCAACTTTGAGAATTTGTTGCCCTGCAGTTGCATGACTTTTTCCCCTTCTTATAATAAGCATGTAACCATTGATCCACAAAATATCTTCTTTCTGATCAATATCCCGTAAGTGTTGACATAATGTAGCTTGATTCCATACTCCCAGGTATCTTATTCCCATTCCACCAATCTTTTTCCATCTACTAATAGCATTCCAAGAAGCAATAGTGAACTCTATGATATCTTCCCCAAAAATTGCTTGAACAAATTTTCACTATTCCACCATTTATATTTTTAGGAATCATCATAATATAGACCCATTACCCATTGATACTAAGCAGTACAAAATTTATCAACTGTAACATCCTGGTATTTGAAAGATTTCTAGAACCGCAACTCTTAATTCTTCCCCTTATCTTTTCCAACAAGCATTCACAATAAGTTTTGTCCCATTTTACAGAAGATGGAGGCAAGCCAAGATATTTCATTGGGAACTCACATTTCACAATTCTCAAACAATCAGCCAAGAACAATTGATTAGTTTCACTTATTTTATAGAAGTAAATTTTGGACTTACCTGCGTTTACCCTCATCCCTATAATACACTGAAATTCCCCCAAAGTATTTTTTACTCCCTCAAGTGATCTCTTATCTGCACTGCAAAATATTAACAAGTAATCTGCAAAAAGCAACGAGTGAACACCAATTTTCTTACACCTTTGGTGATAACCAATCTACTTCTGTTTAAATGACCTGTTCAGCATTCTAGTCAGATATTCGATTCAAATAACAAAGAAAATTGAGATCTAGAATCATCCATTTTTCTTCTTTTCCTGCTTTAAATGACTCAGTTTATCTTTTATTTAAAGCTAAACAAAAAGATGAACTCTTAATGCACCTTTCTATCCAGCTAACCATCAAATCAGGAAATTTTATTTCCCTCAACCAATTCATCAAGAAAATCCCATCCTGCACTGTCCAATGCTATACTTATATCAAGTTGCAACACACAACTAGGATTCATATAGTCATTTCTATATTTGTACAATAATTCTTGAGCTGGGAGAAGATCATGAGAAATGTGCCTACCTTTTATGAAATCACTTTGATTAGTGCTTATTATATCAGGTAACACGGATCTCATCATAGCACAGAAGTTTTGTGATCATTTTATAATCCACATATCGGCATGCTATTGGCCTAAAGTCTTAATAAGGTACCTATGGGAGAGTAATTTTTGGCAGCAGAGTAATGACAGCATTACTAAAGACAGCAGGCAATTCATCAACATTTAAAAAAGCCTTGCACAACACAAGTTACTTCTTTTTCTTCTAAGTCCTATGATACCTTGAAAATGGCTAGTAAATTCATCCTTACCGGGGCTTTTTGCTAAATGGATACTTCAGAGAGCAGACAACACCTTTTCATTTCTTATAGGCTGGATCATATGTACTTGTTTCTCCAAAATTACCACCTTCCAAAACATCACCGCTTCCTTGTCTCCTTTTCCATTCTTTTTTACTTTCACCAAAAAAGTTCTTGAAATACAACAATAGTTGTTCCTCAATATCCTTCTGTTCAAAGTACTCATTGTCACTCACTCCCAAGTTAACAATCTTACTCTTATACTGCTTGGCTTTCATAGCAGAGTAGAACAATTTAATGAGAATGTCACCTTCGTTAAGCCATTCACTTTTTTTTTTGCAAAAACAAATACTCATCCTGCTATAATCTCCATCAATTCTCCTGGCAGTCTGCTCATTTTTTTGTTTCGCAACTGAAAATGGTTCACCATTCAGTTCCACCCGTGCTTTCCTCCAAAGTAACATACTTTGTTCAACCCCTTCTGCAATGACACCAATTTCTCCTTGTTCAGCTTGGCCAATGACTTTTCTAGAGCTTTCAAAACAATGGCTAAATCATTCAGGCTATTCACTGCTTTACTTCC
This sequence comes from Rubia peregrina, assembly GCA_032355705.1. Classification (NCBI taxonomy): domain Eukaryota; kingdom Viridiplantae; phylum Streptophyta; class Magnoliopsida; order Gentianales; family Rubiaceae; genus Rubia; species Rubia peregrina. The sequence goes on from JAULKK010282677.1 coordinate 6,957, forward strand.
ACATATTTGTTTAACTGTCCCATTAAATAATGGAAATAATGAAAACATGTCAGAATATTTAAAGGGTTTCTGAATTTTTTTGTTTCTGACATCGAACATGAATAACAGATGGAGATGATCAGAAATTAATTCATTCTGCCTTCACAGTGCACATTTTGTTAAGAATCCAGCCACTTCTCATTCATAAAACCTCTGTCTATTCTGCTCAATACTCTATCTTCACCCACCATTCTATTACTCCATGTATGATAATTAGCTCTAGTTTTTATATTTATCAGTTCCATCTCTTCAATTACCTCATGGGAGATAAAGTACTCGACTAGATCAGGGAAAACTCGGCCCTTGCAGATCGACCATAGAATCCTACAATCCCACTTAGTTGATGTGGTGGCCCCTCCATGTCACATCAGCACAATGGTCAACAGCCCGTCACATACCTCAGTGTCGGATGCACTATATCACTGTTGTTGCTTTCTTTCGTTTGTGACCATTGGGGAATGTCAGGCTAGAACGTACTAACATTAAAACCTGAAAAATTCTCAGTGTGACTATCCACCTCAAGCATGCACTTTAACACGAAGTAAGTGGTAATCTTTGAAAAGTCATGGAACAGGCCTCGTCCCCCATGTGAAATCTTGCCACCGTGTTGCCCTCACCATCTTAACAGTAGCGAGGAACTATAAGGTTTATCTAGTGTATCCGGGGATGACTTCATCATGAAGCCCTTCAAACCGACCCTCTTCAAATGAACCTTGACTAGTTTGTGGAGCTTGAAGTCCTTAACCACCTGCCCACCTAAAAAGCTAGTCTCCGAGAAAGGGTGCCCCACAAGATGCTCACACCGTTCCTGGTGATTAGGATGAAGTCCCCTTAGTCCCATGAAAGGCACACTGGGGCCAAGTATCTATCTTGGCGGCATAGTAACAACAAAGCACATATACAACAAGAATATGCTAGCAGCCCACAACAGTGTCAAACGACTACCCACAGTAAAACCTATCACAAAATATGTTGTTTTCATAAATCACAAACCAACCTCTTAACAAGATACCTATATTCAATTTTCCAAGAAGTCAAAAAATAAAAATTTGTAAGAGCTCAAAGGGGGTAGTTTGGCCGAATTACCTAGGTGAAAATCGGTTATGGAATTTGATGATTTTGGACACATGGAGTATGTGGGACTCCTAGAGTGAATTTTGTCAATCTCTAACACTGATGAGTAGCATATCTTTGAATTTTAAGAGGACCAAACAGCTCTTTTTCTAATATGGGCACGATTTTTTGGTTTCGTTGAAGTAATTTGTAGTAGGCTTTGTGCGGATTTCGAAGGGGAATATTCTAGGACAAGTCTTGTGGATTTTGGTTAAGAAATGAGATAGTTATGAGATTTTTGGCTTAGGAAGGGTTAGGTTCACATTTTGTTTTGCTTAGGGGAAGAAAAAGAAGTGACAAACAAGGGTATTTATAGAGAGGTCTGTTCCATATGATTGGCCATTTTAGGCGGTACGGGCAGTATTCATATGGCACGGCCATGCCAAGTCCAGTTCCTTCAGTCTTGTCACAAAATTTCATGCACCTAAAAACATGCAAACCGAGTATAGTACTATTCCAGCCAAAAATCTAATAACTAAAAATACTTAAAACATCACCAACACTCAAACACTCTCAAAAATAACAAAACAAAATTTAAAAACCTAGGAACACAAAACAAAAGCACCGTTTCTTTATTATCATCTCATGACTTATTTTTCATGCATTTTCATAAGCTAAACGAAATGAATGGGTGTGTCACCATCATCCCCATCAAAAACTCCACTCACAACCACGTCCCTATAGATGGGTCTTCCCGTTACCTTGGGCTTACCTCTTACTTTGGGAGATGCATACCAAACACATTCGTCTTTCACGGTGGTCGACATATTTTTGTTAATTTTGGGAGTAAGAAGAGGTTTAGAAGGTTTGAATTCCTTCACCCGCTTCTTCTTCCACTGCATATTAGTGTCACACTTGGAAAACGGGCATTCTTAGTCACACACGGAGCATAAAAAACATGCGTATCAACATATGTATCGTCAAAATTCTCATTCAAAGAGAATGAAACATGCAAGGTTTCAATAGTGGGTAGCACATAATCACAATCAAAATTACTAACATCGGCTATTGTTGATCCCTTAGCCATTTCCCAGGATTTAGGAGATGGTCGAGGAGGTTTTAAGTCCTTGCCTATCTCCACCAACCGTTGCACGCTAGTGACTATAGAAAAGTAATTCATAATAGAAAGATCATCACTAAACTCACACAAGGCATAGGTGTCATCAACATCATCATCACAATCAAAGTTCAGGGCTTACTTTCTCGAATCACTCTCATTAAGGCACCTATCACTATCAATTATGCAAGACTCATCACATTGAACAAATTTATCACACAAGATTATGTCATTGCATGCAAGAGAAGAAATAAGTGGTTCATGCTTAGACTTGTAGATTTTGAAACCAACCCAAATAGATATCTATTTTGGTCCTTGATGCTTTTAAGAATGATATCCCCAATAATATTGATGGTGCACCTCCATCATGAACTACATCAAAGACATACAAATCCACCAGATGTACTAGCTTACCCACCCTAAACATTACATCCATAACTATACTCCCAGGGCTAGCTTGGGAATGATATGCTCTAATTGGATAATAACTACAGTATCCCTAAGTTCACCTATATCAAAATTCTCATATAGGCTAAATGGGATAACAATGATAGAAACACCTAAGTCATTCATAGCATTCTTCATCAATTTATCTCCTAGAGAAATAGGGATTGAAAAAATTCTGGGATCATCACACTTTTTAGGTATGTTTTTATGAGCTAAAGTGGATACTTCCCCTATTTTTCATTGACCCACTTTCCTTTCTTTTAATGCAAGAATTTTTCAAGAATTTACCGTACGAGGGAACTTGTTCAATAACATCAAGAATTGGACTTCTAACCTCAACCTTCTTGAATACTTAGCCAATTTGATATTCGTTGGTTGCTACATTTGTCCTTCCCCTTAGAGCACAAGGAAATGGTGATAGAGGGTGGACCCTTGCCTTAGTGGTAGGAAGCTCCTTTGAGGGCTCCTCCCCAACCACTATATCTTCTTCGAGATTGGCCTTGTTTCTTTCACCAAATTTTTCATCATTTTGTACGATTTCCTTCTCGATTTATGTACCACCTTCACGCTTGTCAATTTCAAGGTACTCACATTGCATGAATTCACCTCGGGTTGGGATGGTAACTTTCTATATTCTTTACCCTCAATCCAGCTCAGCGAAGTGGCAAGTTGACCAACTTTCACTTCAAGGTTCTTAATACTTGAAAAGACTCTTGTACCGAGTTCCTCAATCTCCATTCTCGTTCGCTCAACAAACACATCATTATTTTTACCAATTGTACGGCTACCTCAGGAATCTCTTCCCGATCCAATTTATAAAATGGAGCATTGGTGTTGGAAGCTCCTTCTCCCCACGGGTAGGGTTGAGGTGGTCCACCTCGATTGTATCCTCGGTTTTCATTGCGTCATCAGATATTTGGGGTGGCCATGGTATCGAGGATTGAATGAGTTTGCATAGGGGTCTTGTCGATCAACACCTTGGTTCCCCCATAATCCTTGTTACCCCTAGCAAACTGCCTATTCCCACCATTAAAGTCTGAAGGCATCACCTCCTTGAAGTTATCCACCACTTGCTAACATGTGTCGGTCGAGTGATTATGATTGCAAATACCACACACCTTCACTTGTTGCTTTCTCCCTTTCATGAACTCTTTTATCATGGAAGCAAGAGATTAGACTCCTCATCTAAAGTATTCACATATGATCGGGTCCCAAACTGCCTTGTATTGTTAGCCATCTCCTTGATAGTCCCATTGTATTTTTGGGCCTTTTTGATTTAGAACCATTACATGTCGGATTCACCACACACATGTCTTCATTGCATAATCATTCAAAGAAGTAATAGACAAGGTCGCCTTATTTGAATGGATGATAGGGACAACTAGCCAGTAGATGCTTGAACCTCTCCTAGTACTCATACAAGAATTCATTCGCTAGTTGCAAAATATTGGAAAGTTTCTTATTTAGACCTACCGACTTTGAAGGCAAGAAGTATTTTTTGAGAAATTTGTGCTTCATTTCCCCCCAGGAAGTGATGCAGCCCAGTGGGAGATAATGAAGCCTATCCTTGGCTGCGCCTCATAGCGAAAAAGGAAATAACGTCGAATTGTAGTCCTCATCTGATACCCCCGTTGGTTTCATATTGGTGCAAACCAAATGAAACTCTGACCACTTGCATTTTGAGGTAAATAATGTAAAGTTCCTAAGTTTGTGGTACGGGTATGTACCTTAAACAAGAAACTACAAACTACAAGTCCCAAAATAAAACACTAACAAACAGATTAGAAGTCTGGAATAACTACAGAATAAGCTAAACACAATAACTAACTAAAGCTACAAAATAAAAACAACACTAACTACTCTACCCACTAGTAATGCAAGTTAATAATCAAATATTTAAATTAGCATCCCTGGCAGTGGCGGAAAAATTTGATCCGCACTCCGTAAGGTAGCTCATAAACTGACCTTTTATGGGAGATATACTAACCCACAGAGCTCTTCACAAAGATAGAAATTTATATTATTCTTTCAAACTCACTACCAACTACCAAAGAGTTGCTAGTGGCAAGTCTGGGGTCTTCCACAGGGATGCTAGGATTCAAAAGTGAACTACACAAGACTCATAATCGGGCGTCACTCCGATTGTGTGTCGGTAATAGCTAGTGTCACGAACATGGTTTGTGGGTGGTGGAGGTTGTCTATAAACTACTGAACATGCAAAACAAGAGATTATACTATATTAAGATAAAACTTCAGGATATTTGCGTGACATGACTGGTATATTGTTTTGATTCTAGATTCTATCAAATACAAGACGTATAAACCTATCCCAATGTGTACGTCACATTGGGTGATTGATAGTAAAAAATTCCCAATGTCTTTCACACAAATTTGTCCACGTCTATTCTATAAACACCACCTCTATAATTAAGAAAGTTCGTCAAACAATCTAACCTTTAAGTGCTCCTCTTTCCTCTAAACAATTACATCCAAGGCTTCCACTATGAAAACTTCTCTCTAGGCCTATAGAGGCAAAGGAATCAACATATGTTGAATACTCTAGGGTTGAAACGACCATGGTCGCTCACTACAACCCTAGTTTCTACAAACTATCACGCATTATTTATCGGGGTTCTTGACTCAGTCGATATTAGGCACACACTCATGCAGATTCGGTGCCCACAACCTATTTACATACACATACATAGCTGGGACTCGCGATCCTGCATATCCTATCCGGATCCTACCAAGGGCAACAATCCTATCGCGATTCATTTTACGTATCAAAGAGTAAAATTTGTTGGAAAATGATGGTTAAAAGGTTGAAATTCATCAACTTGTTGTGGTCCTTTTGAGTGGGACCCAAGCAGATTTAGGGTCGGTGGGTTTCCTTTTTGGGTTCTCCTCCGTGAGTACTATAAAATCAACTATTTAAACTCTCAAAACAAATCAAGGGTGAATGAGATATGGATTCTCAAAATGTCACACTTGAAAGAGGAAAATGGGTGAAAATTGGACTATAAATTTTTATGGACTGTCTAAAACGTGTATGGACTGCGTGGAAGTCTCCAAAAAGACCAACCGCGTAGTATATATTGAATTACTTGTGTGTAATTCTTAAAAGATTCCATATTTAGGGCGATATATTTTCAGAAATGAATACGCGGTTTACCATATTTAATACGCTAAAGAATATTGCGCATATATTTCTTCCATTTCCAGCACATTTAATTAGAGTATTCTTGGAATGTTCTCGTATTTGATGAGTTGGTGATTGGAGAATATTTTTCTCTAATTACAGAAAATCAAAATATCATATTTCAATGATTAGTGTCTCTTGGAATAGTATAAATAGAGCGTCTAAGTCAGCCAGGAAACTCGAACCATTCTCAAGTCTCTCCATATTCTAAAGTTGAGTATCATTTCTTTCTTTCTCTTGATGTTTCCGTCTGTTGCTCTGTCGAGGTAACTCTTACGTATTAATTGTTAGCTTCAATGGTTTTACCCTAGGGAACGATGTCCACGACGGAACTCATTCGTTTCAAGGGCAACGAGTTTACTCGTGACTCCATCACTTTGGTTTTGTTTGAAACATGATTTATTTATTGTTAATATATCACATGTATGGTTTAATTATTCGTAATTTAAACTTTTCAATTGTATGCCTAAATAATTAATAAAAGTTTATTATTCTTGCATATGTAAATTGCTCGTTCAATTAGCATTATTTTCGTATGATATAGTCGTCCAACAGTCTTGAAAAGAATGAAATTTGTTGATCAAATATATTGATTAAAATCAACTACAAGTTTATTTCATCCGATGTTCGGAAATTTTCATGTCTATTCTATTGTACAGCTAAAAGGTGCATGCTGATTATAAAGGTGCATGTCTAAATCTGATAAATTGTATGCTTCATATCTGTTTGAAAAATTGTGTGCTTTGTGTTTGAAATTAAGCTTTAGTTTGTACGGATATTACATTATGGAAATTGCATGTTGTATTAATATTACATGCTTAAATTTTATGCACACTCTGTGTCTTATTTTGATGATTCGATCCGATAAATTCCGTTTCAAATGGCGTACGAAATTCTGTGAAAATTTGCATTAGTGTGCAAAAATGTTTAAAATTTCGTCAGATTTTATCGGAAATTCATTAGTTTTTCATTGTTTACAACGTAATCATGTTGAGTATATTGATTTGAAATATGTATATGCGATATAAGATGTGTATATATATTTAACGATGAATGATTTTTTGTAAGCACGCATTGGCGTATCCGAGAGAAACTTGGCATGGAGGTACGGTAAGGTTAATTTATTGCTTGGTGACATGAAAGGGTTAAACGACTTTTGGTCAGAGCTCAAATCATAGTTTTGCAAACTGAGATATATGGTACATGTGTTTGTTAAATTACATGGCATGACGTGATTATTGAAATATACTAATTCCATGATATTCATGCTTATGAGAATAAATGTTGATATGGTAAGAAATCATATTTGATTCTTTGCATGAAAGATTGGATTA
>JAULKK010282684.1:0-24405 GCA_032355705.1 Rubia peregrina
GTCGGCTTAGCAATTTAACAAGGAAAGGTTTGAGCTTTTGATAATTAACTGAAACAGTGTCGTTTCCAATATTGGCATAGGATTGGCATAGAAAACTTGGCACAGCAGATCCGGACTCCTAGCTACTAACCAAAATTCTAATTTCGAAAAAGAAAAGGAACTGAAATCCTAATCCAAATTGCAAATTTGTAAGCAATATATTGCGTTGGGGAGGCTGAATATTCTTTTACCATGTACAAAATCAAAATTTACAATTTTACCAATTAGAATATAAAAGGGAAAGTCGATATTCCCGTCGGGGGAGGGGAGTAGGTACCTGCTAGTCCCCCGATGTTCCGCTGCTGGGTGGTGCGGATATGGGGTGGCTAGGCAGTAGAGCAGGGTAGTGGTGGTGGCTAGCAAGGAAGTAGGGGTGGCAGGGTGGTGGTGGTTTATGGCGGGGATGTGGGGTGGCTAGGCGGAAGAGTCTAGCAGCAGTGGTTTGTGGCGGCAGGAGGTGGGGGTGGCTGGCAGTGGTGTATTTAATTAGGTGTTCGGCGGAACAGTGGCGGTGCCCAGTGGCCGAGATCAGGGGGATTTTGAAGAAGAAGAAAATGGGTAAGATGAGAACGAAAATATTCAGTTTAAGAGCAGAGAGCATTTTCGTCAATTGAAACTCGATTAACACCCAAAACCTTTGGTCAACGCTGGAAATAGGCCAAAAGTTTATAACTACATATTTTGTTACTCTCTCCGTCCCAGACTAAATTCCACACTTTTCATTTTGTTTGTCACACCTTAAATTGCACACATATGTTTCTTTCTATGTCTAGACTAGTTGACTGATGTAAATTTACTCACACATCCCTGATATATATAATATTTAATAAGATTGACACTCACTAAGTGTGAGTTGTTTGACCAATCACACACTCTAAATTCTTATTAATTATCTATCCTCTTTTTACGCAATTGTTTTTTTTAAAGCTACCTACTCTTCATCCATTTTAATCACTCACTTTTCTTCTTCTCCATTCTTCACACATCTCTCTCTCTCTCTCTCTCTCTCTCTCTCTCTCCCTCTCTCCCTCTCTCTCTCAAACCCATTTCTTCTTCTTCTTCACTTATTTCCCTTTCTCTTCTTCTTCTCTCACACCTTCCGTTTCTCTTTAAAATATGATTTCTCTTTGAAATTCTACAGGCCACATTTACTTATTTTCATCTTTTTTCCCCATCAAGCTTAAAACATCTTACTTTTTCCCCCCTTTTTCCTTATGTATTTTTGTTTACGTTTTTGGTTCGAAAATGATTTTGTGGTGATGTTATGGTGTTAGAGATGGATTCCGGGAGATTTTTGTCCGTCAACTCTCAAATCCATTGAATCACATGACTCAGACCGAGTTGCGATGAGTCAACCCGAGTCTTGGTGGGTCAGGTGAAGTTAGGGCCAGTTCATTGTTTTCAACCTGGTATTAGTATGAGTTTGTGTGGTTTTTTTTCTTGTTTTTATCCTCATACCCTTGTGGTTATTTCTTCTTCGACGAATTATTGATTCCTATTTAGTGTTTGTTTTGGTGTTTAATGCAGGCAAATATTTCCGGTCACACATATGTGGTGTTTCTGCGAAAAGAATGAAGAATCGAGATTCAAGAAAGAAACATCATTCCTTTAATTTGGGTTACCTGTATGCTTTTGTAATTCGTGTTTGAGATATTTTTTTCGTGATTTTGGATGTAATTTTCTATAAATACATTAATTAGGATTATAATTTTTTAGAGTTTCTGATTGGTCAAACCATATGTCACAATTTGTCAAAGTTCAGACATTTTTGCTACTGTTGAAATGTTCACTTGAAATTTCTCTCTCTGCAAATTATTCTGGGACAGATGGAGTATAAAGTTAGGGTTATTTTGATACTTTCTAATTTTACAGGGTTAGATTGGTATTTTCACCCTAAAGTTAGGGTTAGAAGTGAAAAACCCAAATATCAATTTCGGAAAATCTTGTTTGTTAATGAATGGGTTTTGAGACTATGAAAATGTATTGAACTAAAAAAATCAATTAACATTAATTCAATAATTTGAGACTATGAAAATGTAATGAACTAAAAACTCAGTTAACACCAGTTCAGTAGTTGCTCATCAAACTACAACAGTAACCAAGATTTGGGAGAGAGGAAAAGAAAGTTTAGATGAAAAAGAGAAACTAGATTTGTAAATCATCACACAATCTAACAGATGCCTAATGCACCATAATTTTGTGACTATATAGCTCAGCTCAATAACCGCTCCAAGCTCAACTCCAGAAAGGCCAAGCAGCCAACAGAAGCTTGTTGAAGTTTTTGGCTTCAGTTGAGGGAGCTAACTTTAGCTACTGCCGCAACAGTTGAATCTATAAAATATTGTTGTGTTCTTTTATTATTTTGGATGTGTGACGATCTCTCCCTGTGATGATGCAATTTTCCCTCAAACTACAAATCGAGGAAAACTGGTGTTTAATGAAGTATGCATCTTCCTATCATGCATCTATATTAGGTTGATCCTTCCATTAAATAGCCACTAAGTGATAGTATGAGAATATCAGTTTATTAACCTTCTTCGTATGATTTTGAGAGGCTCCAGTGTGGCTTCTTCAGACCAAGAATCCACTAGAACAAGTTCAAAAGTAACAAGCAAGATACTATGATTTTTTAAAAGCAACGAGACTTGAAAACATGATGCACTTCCCTTTGTTAGGCATGATCAACTAATATGTAACTTCTCATATCTGTTTGGCAATTGCTACTCTTTTTTTGTACTAAGTGTTTCAAGTACTTTTGTAGCTTCAGATACACCCATCCTCTCACATCAAATAGCCTTACTACCATTTTTTCATCTGCAATATGTTTCATTCTCTCCTGAGCTTTCTTCAAATTATGCTACAATAATTGATTGATATTCTCTCTCTACAATAGCATATTATGAGCAGTTGGGATGATCATGGCAGTTATGCCACTCATTGGAATATTTAAAGGCCTCACTCCATATAAAGCCTCATAGGGAGTCATTCTAATCCGTGAATAATGGTTTGTGTTACACCATTTCTCTATTGCTCTAAGCCATACTCTCCAACTGTTAGGTTTCACACCACAAAATCATCTCAAAAATTGCTCTAAAACCTAGCTAATCCTTCCTGTTTGGTTATCTGTTTGGGGATGATAGTCGTGCTAAATTGCAATGTAATCCCAAGTTTGGGGGAAAGTTCTTTCCAAAAGTGATTGGTAAGATATTTATCTCCGTCACTAGTTATGGAGTTAGGGATTCCATCAAATCTATAAATAGTGTCAAAGAAAGTATTTGCAACCTGGCTTTGTAATAAGGGATGAGATTGTACATTGAAATGGTTATACTTTGTTAGCCTATTTACCACCACTAGAATTGTGTCACAACCATCCAAATGTGGTAATTTTTCCACAAAATTCATAGTCAAATGAGTCCAGGCTTGAGTGGGAATAGGTAGGGTGTTAATAATCCAGGAGAATAGTAGTGCTCAGTTTAATTTCTTTGGCAAGTAATGCAAACCTTTATGAATTCCACCATATTCTGCTTGATGTTAGGCCAAATGAATATTGATATTACCCTTTGATGGTGGAAGCTTGTCCAGAATGCCCACTTACTGCTGATGAATGCATTGTAAATGGAATTTCTACACTTACATTTCCACTGCGCTTCTAACGTAGATTTTGTTCCATTTTTTCTTCAAAATTCCCCTAACATAGCTCTAATCAACATTCTAACCATTGGATAACACGGTAGCTGCAATTAACTTGTAGGATTCTTCATCATTAACATAACTCGTAATTTAATTCTTCAGGTTCCTTATCCACCATAATTTTGCAATGCCCATTTTCTTCTCTTTTAGTTGGTAGTGTGGAAAGAGAATTAGCAGCTTCATTGTGAATCCCATGTTTGTATTGTATCTCAATGTCTAAGCCTAATAACTTGGTTATCCATTTGTGTTGGAGGGTATTAGTGAGCTTTAGTTCAATTAAATACTTCAGGCTCTGATGATCATCTAAGATCACAAACTTGCTTCGAACAAGTTCATGCTTCCATTTGTCTCCAACCATAACCATAGCCAATAATTCTTTCTCATATGTAGATAGTCCTTTGATTTTTTTGAGAAAATCAAGTGGTTGTGAAGAGGTTTACAGATCACTCCATAATTCTTAATAAATATACTAGAATAGCCAGTAAGACCTAAGAATCCCCTTAAATCTTTAATGTTTTGTGGAAGCATCCAATCAAGAATGCATTGTATTTTCTATTGCGTCCATCGCCACCCCTTTTCCTGAGATCAAATGTCCCAAATGTTCAACCTTCAACTACGCAAATACACATTTTGAGTACTTAGCATACAAATGGTTATCCTTAAGTAATTCCAGTGTTTCTCAATATGTTGCACATTCTCTTCCATAGATTTTATGTAGATAAAGATCTCAATGAAAGAAACCAAGAAAAAAATTCCTCAAATATTGTTTTTAAAAAAAAGAAGAAAATTTTCCTCAGATATGGTTTAAAAACTTCATTCGTCAAACTCTGGAATATGGTTGGGGCTTTTGTGAAGCCAATGGCATCACTAGAAAATCAAAGTGGTCGTAATGAGTCTGGAAAGCAGTTTTACTAACATCCTTTTTACTCATTCTGATATAATGGTATCCAAATATCAAATCTAGCTTAGAAAAGTAAATATAACTATACAATTCATCTAACAACTCATCTGTAGCAAGGATTGGGAATTTCTCTTTGACGGTTATACCATTGAGTTTCTGTAACATAACCTCCATCCCCTATCTTTCTTCTTAACTAGTAAAATAGTTGACGAGTAGGGGATGTTACTAGCTTGTACAACCTAGTTGTTGTTTATTTCTTCTACATGTTTCTTTATTTCCTCTTTATGTGCATCTGGATACCCGTAGGGTTTCCCTTTGAAAGGTTGAATATCCGGTTTGAGCTCTATTTTATGATCAATAATCTCTTATAGGTGGTAAAAAATCAGGAATATAAAAGATATTAGAGAAAAGTATAAGAACCTATTGGATCTCCTTGGAAAGTTCAGTCTTCTTTATTTGGTTCAGAACTGACTCTGGATTTTGAATTTGTTGTATAAATCCCCTGCATAAGTTTTGAAGGTTGAAATATTTCGGAGATAATGCTCAAACTTCTTCAAACATGGATTAGTTAACTTCACCGACTTATGCCACTGATCAAATTCCCAGTCTTTCTGAAAAGCAAACAGACTCAGTTCTTTCTTTTCCTGATCGAATCCCCTGGTGAATTCCAAATGATCAGTACTTTCAACATCTACTTTATCGTTTCCCCAATCATCCTTTATAAGTTCCATCAGAAATGCCTTCTTTTCCCGGATTCCAACAATTATTCTACCTCATATCCTCTTACCATATCAATTTTTTTTATCGTAGTTACTAAACAAACTCTACTATTTTCTATGTTACAGAATGCAATGCTTTTAGAATAAAAAATAAAAGTTACAGGGATGAATACCTTCATCCAATATACACCAAGAATTACATCTAATTCTCCAAAATCCAATGCATTGAGATCAAAACTAAAAGGGTGATTTGCAACCTCCAATGTACCTTAGGACATACAATGAAGCCAGGGACTCTAGTAGTTCCATCTGTAATGGTGATTCAAAGTTGGAGATGATTTCTGTGGAGTTTGGTTATGAATGGCAGTTGTAATAAGTAAATTTAATAAATGGTAATGATGGTTCAAAGGAATGTTTCATATTCCACTAAAGAGAATGAAACACACCCCTTAAAAACCATACGCATTGGTTGCACCATGCATGGTATAAATTTGCGTGGAACCCATTTTTTTCTTCAAATTTCTACATAATTCTTCAAGTTATGGTCTTGTGAACCGAATCTAACTTTGGATCCAAAATCAGAATTATCTAATACAAGGGAGGTTAGTATGTGTTTCTTCACGTTTTACGGTGATTAATTATTAAATGCCCCAATAATATTCTAATAGACGGAGGTTAAAGTTAAAATGTTGTCTCTTAATATTCCATAATCGTGCAACGTTAGGCATGCTCTCGATCCCATGTTCAGATATCAGAACATAGGGAGGATGGCAGTTCCGAGCCTAAAACTTAAAAATATCGCGTAACTGCACTGTTAATGGGCAATTCTGCACTATTGGTACTTTTATAATTTAAATATAATTATAATAATATTTATAAAATAAATAAAAATATAAACTTTGTTTTTGACCATATAGGACATTAAGAAATCATTTATAATGTCTATTTCAATTCAATTTTTTTCCAAATTTATTAAATTAAAATTTTGATTTGTATCTATAAACATAAAAAGTTTCAGCTATTTATACAACATGTAGCATGGTCAAAACAATGCAGTTGCATACACAATGACTGTTGGAACCTAGTCACTACAAATTTCAAAACCTTTGTTAGAGAATGATGACATGGGTGAGACGGTCTCACCCAAAGACATCTCCGTATCTTAGATAAAAGGATTTGTAAAGATTTGGATGAGATGGTCTCACCTGCATTTATAGTGAGATGGAAGGTATAAATACAATTGTTTAAAGATGTGAGATAATATGGGGTACTTTAGGTAATTTTTAAAAATTTACTTAGTTTTTCATCTCACCATAAGTTATGATAAGACAATCTCATACTAGTCTTTCTTAAAAAAAAAATCTTCTCCAAACCATCTCATGGTAAGATTAGGTGTATGAATAGAAATAATGAACATAATAAAAATAAATGGGATCTAAACCATCTCATACGAGTCTTTCACATCAAGCCCGTCTCGCATAATCCCAATCAACAAAGAGATGTAATGTCGTACTCCCATCAACATTGTGGTATAAGGGGCAATCAGTAGCTACATCCATCGTACGTTTCCAAAGATTTTCAGTTGTAGGGAGTGTATCAATACAAAGGCTCCAAGCAAAGTGTAGTGTTCATTTCGGTACCCATTAGTCACCAAAGTTTGTCCCATAACTCCTTTCTTTATCCTCCCACTGTTGGTTGTGCCAGGCTCCATAGAGGCAACCTTGAATCCTCCAAATCTAAACTATACCCCGTTCAAACAGTGTGTTTCCCACTTCGAGGGTGATGCCAACACTATCCATCTCCATTTTTCCTTTGGTGTAGCGGAATACCCAAGATAATCATTGCTTCTTTGACTCCAAAATTTCCTGTAACAAGCTCCATGTTCCACCAGCTTTATTCTCGTCTATCAAGCCATTAACGGTTTTTAAGTTATTTGAAACTCCAACTGGGTTTGTGACGTACATATTTTCACTTCAGGGCAACCACGAATCCTGGAGAATATTGACATTTGACCCTGATGTTATAGTTATTCTACAACCAAGTTAGAGTAAATTAACACTTGCATGAATACTTCACCAACTCTAGGATGACCTATGTCCCAAACCTGCATGAAACAAATCAGAGTTGGGAAAAATATTTAGCTTTTAAGAGTCTTGCTAGAAGGGAATGTGGTTGTATTAGAAGCCTCCAAGCTTGTTTACTCAATAAAGCTAAGTTACATGCCTCTAGATTCTGGAAACCAAGTCCTCCCACAGTCTTTGATCGAGATACACTTCCCAAATATGCCCGATGAATTTTTGAACACTCCAAATTTCAACCCTACCAAAATCTACTGATTATACCTTAAATTTCACGTATAGTATGGTCTGGGATAAGAAAACCATCCATCGTGTAGCTCAGAACTGCTTGAAGCCGCGATTTGATTAAAACATTCCTCTGATAAATTTCTCTCATTCCACCCATCAATCTTTTTCCGACTTTGATCCTTGATAAATTGAAAGATCTCCTTCTTATTTCAACCAATTTCAGACGACATTCCTAAGTATTTTCCACTGGATATCACCTCTGGAATCATCAGAATATTGAAAATTTATGGTCGACCTTCCAGTGGTGTATTAGGGCTAAACAAAATTATCTAGGTTGATCTGTTGTCTCAAAATATCTTCATAAAAGGAAATGGACCACTTGAGATTATTAGTTTCTTTAAAAGTCGCTTCCCTGAAAAGCCTCTGTCATCAACAAAGAATAAATGTGATACTTGTGGGCCATATCCTGAAGCTTGAAACTCCATGTATCTTACCAGCTCTCATAAGATATGTAAAAAAACAAAGAGAGGACCTATGAACATATAATGAACAAATACGAGGATAGTGGATCACCATGTCGAATTCCACATTGTGGTGAGAGATGTCTGAATTCCTCTCCATTCAAAATGAATGAGAATGTGACTATGGAGAGGCATAAGTTAATTAACTAGGAAAAAAGAATGTGGGAATCCCATGTTCTCAAGAATATTTAACACAAAGGACCACTCAATCCGGTCGAATGCCCTGCTCATATCTAACTTTATGCTCATATGTCTCTTCTGACCTTTAAGCTTGTCTTTCATAGAATGATGAATTTCATCTTCCACAATAACATTATCAATTATCAACCTTCCCAGAATGATTGCTGATTGGTCTCCGAAATTAGTTTTGGTATCCCAAGATAAAGCCAGTTTGCCATCACCTTTAATGCCAATCTGTATGCTATATTGCATAGGCTGATGGGCCTAAATTGCATTATCTTATAAGGTTTTTGTATTTTCAGAATGAGCACATGATGAGATGTAAAATGCATTTGTTTCCTAAGGCACTTAGCATATCTTTTGGTTATCTTTTGTATGGTATATTACTATATTTAGGTGAGTTTAACGAAGAGTTTAGATGACTGTTTGTGGTTTTCATATCTAAATCCCTCATTTTGTAGATTACTTTAGATCTAATAGATTTTATGCCCTCACGAGCATTCAGATTCATTTTTGTGAGATTTTATTTGTAGATTGCTCGTTGGCACTTTGGACTGTGTAAAAGGCCATTCACAAGAATGATAGTAGATTGTAGAAGAGCATTCGCAAGGATGGTAGTAGACTGAATGCTAGGAGCTTAAACATGGCAGTAGATGGATGCACCGAAGAAAAAGAGTCAAAGTCCGGTAGGAAGTGAATACTGGCACGACCCATGTACATTAACATAGCCCGTGCCAAACTATTGGCTTATGCGACTAAGTCCATCCGAGGACCGTGTCATTTTGCATGGAATGTTCCTCCAAATGGTGAAGATATGAACCTCCAGTCTACACCCTCTGCGCTCAGAAGCCAAAGATGATGAATCCAGATTGCGGTCCGTGTGCTTTCACATGAGATGCGGTGCTCATACCGATAGATTAGCTTTCCAACTGACTACCGACGTGCCTTTTCATGGGTTGTGCGCTCAGATTGGCCAAAGAACCATCTCCAGTCCGTGGACCTTGTACTTTTACACAAGCCCCGCGCTCAGATTGGATGAGGAACCATCTCCAGTCTGCAGTCCGTGTAATTGTTCACATGCCATGGGTGTGAGTTGTTTACTTTTGCACGGTCCATGCCGACGTGGCTGCTAGGGTTTCTCTTTTTATTTTGGGCTTTTCTAAGGCCCATTTCTACTTACTATATGAGTAACCACCAGTCTACTAGGGTCTAAGAAGACCTTCATTATTATTGTCATTTCTAATTCTAGATATAAGAGTAGGTAGAGAGATAAAAAGGCTAACTCTTCTCTTCTCTTCTCATTTATTATTTCTAGTTTATGCCTAAGGCATTGAATCCAATTATTGTATTGGGTTCAATGTTCTTAGAGTAGTTTATTACTTGCAGAATTATTTGTATTCATGACTAGATGATGATTTTATGAGATTCTTAGATTCCCCTAATTTTATGTTCTATGAAGATTCATGTTTGATTATGCTTTTATATTCTTGAAAGATGCATGCCACGTATGTTCTATAATGCACCCATAGTTTCATATGTAGTATGTCATCATGCTATGCTTGAACTGCTACCATAGGAGTGTTAGGTTAGAACTATTGTTGGTTCGTGAGTACATGGGAGGTGAGTGCATGCATGTTTGTCGAGATTATCATTCCAATCATTAGACTCTAACTTGATTGGATCTTCATGTAATAATAATTCATGTTAGGGACAATAGATGCCCTAACGGGGGGAAATCCCTCGGTGTACCCCGATAGTGTGAGCATGATAGTTTGTAGCGACTAGAGTCGCTTCAACCTTAGAGTTATCACGAGATGCCAATTCCTTTGTCTTTTTTTGGTCTAGGGATTAGTGTCTATAGTGTAGTGACAAGGATGTATTTTCCTCACTCTCATATCTAACGGTTTCTACCTACGCAGGACGTTGTTCCTTTAAGTGGGGGTGCGTTAGCATTGGAATGAGATTGACAGTGAAAGAGGAGCTGATCCATAGTTCAATCGACATAATTTCCCTAATTACGAAGGTAGTGTGGTGGCTTCATAAAGTGGAGACAAACATTTGTGTTTCCCAACTATCTCCACGTTATGTGACATAGACAAGAGATAGGTTTATATGTCTTACATTCGATAGAATCTAGGATCAAAATCATTCATCGGTCATGTTACGCAAAATATCCCCACGGCTAGTTTATTATATATTAATCTCTCTTATTTGTATGATTAATAGCTAGATAAAAACCCCAAATATATGTTTGTAGCACTAACTATTCACGACACACAATTGGAGTGACGCTCGATTGTGAGTTGTGTCTAGTTAACTTTCAAATTATAGTAACGACCCTGGCCTTTCCACTATCTATTCTCTAGTAGTTGGTATTGAGCATGAGAGCAACAATATAAATATTATCTTTTCATCTAGTACTCTGTAGGATAATTCTCCCACAATTTAACAACCCCCTGGGGTGCGGATCAAATTTTGGCACCGTTGTAGGGGGTACTAGTTTAAATTTGATTGTTAACTTGCTTGGTTAGTTGGTAGTAGTAGTTAGTGTTTTTCTCTTTTGTAGATTTTGTTGGTTATTGTGTTAAGATTTTCAATATTTGTTCTTGTTACTCCTAATTATTTTTTTCTAGTGTTCTCTGTTGGATTGGTAGTTTTTTGCTTCTTGTTTATGGTAAAACCCTATACCATGAATTTAGGAGCTCTACACTATCTACCAGAAAATGCGGGTGGCTAGGGAAAGAAGGAGAAAGAGAACTAGAGGAGAAGTTATGCGGGGACCAACAGTTTTGTAGAGGTAGATAAAGGTACTGTGGCGGAAGATAACAGAATGCTAAGCGAGTTGATGGCTCCAAATGTGGAGAATTAACCCCTCTGCATTGTCTTCCCGTCTCTTCTGCAAAATGTTATATGTGATCTCATGAGTGGGATGATACAATGTTTGCCTAAATTTCACAGGATGGCCGGGAAGGATCCCAACAAACATGTATGGAGTTCCATTTGGTTTGGACCAACATGAAGCCACCGGGGGTGTTGGATGAAGATTACAATTTGAGATCTTTTCCCTTCTCGCTCCGAGATGCGACTAAGGATTGGCTTTACTACCTCCCTCCAGGTTGTATCACCTCGATGGATATGACGCTCAGGTTCCTGTAAAATTATTTTCCCGCTTCAATGTCTGCTGGATTGAAGAAGCAGTTGTCCAATATCTCGCAGGTTTCTGAATGAATCTCTGTATAAATATTGGGAGCGATTCAAGAATTTGTTGGCAAGTTTCCCCTACCATCCGTCAAAGAGCGAGAGATATCTTGTACAATTTCTTTTAGGGTTTGTGTGATGAGGATATGCGGTTGGTAAATGCCGCATGCAACAGATCGATAGCTTATAAGAGCCCTAATGATGCAATGACCTTATTTGAGGAAATGGAAAATGGTACTCGACAGTTTGAGACCCGATCAAAAGTGAAAACTTTGGACGAACCCACTCACTCCCCTTAGTTTGAAGAGAAAGTCCAAGCTCTTGCATCAATGATGAAGGTATTCATGAACGTGAGGACTCCAAAAGTGAAAATATGTGAGATTTGCAATTTGGACCAACTGACTGACATGTGCACACAAGTAGCGGAGAACTTTGAGAAGGTGAAGACACTGGATTTCAATAAAGGGAATATATAGTCTGGTGGGGGTAGCAACAAGGTTTTCGAGGGAACCAAGGTAGAGATCGCCAAAATCCGTATGCCAACTCGTTCAATCCCAGATATTATGACCAACCACATTTCCAGTGATGCGATGACAACCAAGCGTACAATCGAGGGAGAATTTCCCCTCAACCTTACCCAAGGGGTGAAGGGCCTTCCAACAACAATGGTCTTATCTACAAGTCAGATCGAGATGATATTTTGGAGGGAATCACTCAAATGACCAAGAAGAATGACATGTTTGTAAAGCGCACAAAGTGAGATCTCGAAGTGTTTGGCACGAGGGCTTTCTTGGGCATTAAGAATCTCAAGGTGCAAGTGGGCCAATTGGCCACCTCGGTTAGTTGACTCGAGGCAAGAGATTCAGGAAAGATACCTTCCCAACTCAAAGTCAACCCACAAAATGTGAGCGTTAAGTGGGAAGGAGGTGCGAGAAGCGAGAAGGAGACCTTGTAAGAGGATGAAAATATTGTGGAAAACAACAAGGCCACATTTTAAGAGGAAGAAGTATTTGTTGAGGAGGATCCCACACAAGAGCTCCCTATCACCGAGGCAAAGGTCAACACTCCACTGCAATTCCCAAGTGCTTTGAGGGGAAGGCCAAAGGTGGCATCCAAAGACTATTAAATTCGTAAAATATTCAAAAAGGTAGAGGTTAGTATTCCACTCTTATACATAATTGAACAAATTCCATCATATGCCAAGTTTTTAAAGAATGCTTGCACAAGGAGAAGGCCTAAACCTATTGGGAAGGTAGGAAAAATTGAAAATAAGAGGAGTTGTCACTCTAACCCATAGAAAGAATCCTAAAAAGTGCGACGACCCCTACATGTTTTCAATTCCTATTTATCTAGGTGGTAGATATATTATGGATGCTATGATTGACCTTGGAGCTTCCATTAATGTTATCCCCTATAGCCTATTTGAGACTCTAGATATAGGAGAACTTAGGGACACTAGGGTGATAGTCTAACTAAGCACTCATTGCCAAGCAATCCCCAGGGGGTTTGTTAGGGATGTTATGGTTAGATTTGGCAATATTGTGTTTTTGCAGACTTTTACGCCCTTGTTGTGTCGGACGGTGGGGGTGCACCCCCAATTCTATTCGGGAGACCATTTTTTTTAAAACATCAAGGACTAAGATAGATGGCCACTTAGGAACATTGACCCTAAAGGATGACATTGCTAAGGTCAAATTTGAAATTTATAAATCTAAGCACGAATCCTCTAATCCCTCTCTTGCATGCAATGGTATAAGCCTACGTGATGAATTTGATCAATGTGATAAACCTTGCTTGAGTATTAATGATGATGATGTGCTACCTAGCATTGAGACCTTACATGTTCTTACCTCTTTGAATGACAATATTAATTAATGTTCTTACCTCTTTGAATGACAATATTAATTAATGTTCTTACCTCTTTGAATGACAATATTAATAATGCTATTGTTCATATACATTATCCGAGTGTTCCAAGTGCTGTTAAGAATGCTTGTTTTCCAAATGTGAGAACTTATATGTAGAGGGGAAGAAAGTGGGATAAGGAGTTTAAACCTTCTGCCAAAAGTCAACAAGAAAGTGTCGACAGTTGAGAAGGATTAAATTGTTTGGTATGTGGCACCAAAGGTAAGAGATAAGCCTTGTGTGATGTGGATACCTGTCTATAGGGATGTAGTTATGGGTAGAGTCGCAAATGGTGATTCCGAAAACCCGTCAGTGTGTTTGATTCTGTTTATAAATGCATGAAAAATAAGTCGTGAGGACGACAACAAAGAAACTTTGATTTTATAATTTTGAAGTAGGCCATGAATTTGTTCTTGTGATTTTTGGTATGCTGATTGTCAAGTTGGTGGTGTTTTAGGGAATTATAGTCATTGAATTTTGAGAGAGGATAGTATTACGCTTGGTTTTGTGTTTTTTGGGTGTAGAAAAATTTTGCGACAAAAAATGGAGGAAGGAGCCTTGGCACGGGCCTTGATGAGCCTCGTGCCATATGTCTAGCATGAGGCATTCAAGCAGCACGAGCCATGCTTCATGAATGCCGCCCGTGCCACTAGAAAGGACCAATTAGCGGGCACGGGGATTCTATATAAGCCTTGTTCCCTTCCTCATTCAGACTCATATCAGTCGCAACCTAAACCCTAATCCGAGCCTAAATCTTTCATATCTCCCCCGTTTCTTGTCCAAATTAAATTAAATTAAATTTTCCCCTAAACAATCCTCTTTGAATTTAGCACAAAACCCACAAAAATTCAACCAAGAAATGGCCAAAAATTACCTAGATTTACATTAATACAGTTCAGCCTTTCCTTATCTTCAGAACTCAAAATTTTCTCCATTTCAAACGTTGGGGATAGGTGGGATTCGTTCTAGACAAAGTTCCGCACACTCTACGAGTCTTAATTTATCAAAGTCCTCTACCAATCTCCGACAAGGTATATGGCCGACTGTTTTTGTGAGATGAACTCCGCCCATGCCACCAAGAATGGACCAATTAGCGGGCACGAGGCTTAAATGTAAGCCTCGTTCCCTTCCTCATTTAGACACTTAATTTTCGCACCCTAAACCCTAACCTGAGTTTAGATCCTTCACATCTCCCTCGTTTCTTGTCCAAATTAAACAAAAATTCCCCCAAAACAATCCTCTTTGAATTCCCCACAAAACCCACCCGAAATTCAATCCAAAACAACCAAAATTGCCCAGATTTGAAGAATACATGTCAACCTTCTCAATTTCTTTCTCCCAAGAACTCTAAAATTTCTCCATTTTGAGCGTTAGAGATTGCTGGGATTTGTTCTAGCAGAGTTTCGTACACTCCACGGGTCTCAATTCATCAAAATCTTCCGCCGATCTCCGACGTGGTATATGGCCGAACTCTTCTTGTGAGAATTGGATTTTTTTTATTATTTTTGGTTGTTGAAATGGCATGATTATGACATTGGGTTTAAGGGTGTAATTGTGAATTTTTGGAATTGATTGAATTTTGCGGTAAACGGTTGACTGTTGGGTAGTTTAGACTATGATTTGGACTGTTAGCATTTTTTTAAACTGTGATGTGTTTCTTTTTTTCCTAGACAGATGGCTGGCCTGAGTGTCCCCTTTATGGGATTACAAACACTTAATGCAGACCACCAGGAGTGATGGGAGCGTCTTGTGGGATACCCCATCCTGGAAACCTGGTTTGTGGACAAGAGGGTCCTTAAGAACCTCGAGCTCTACAAACTGGTCAAGGTTCTCTTAACGAGGATGGTCTGGAGGGATTCATCGAGAAGTCAGCCCCCATGTATACTGGATATACTTTTGAGTTCCTTGCTACTGTCAGGCAAGGGAACAATATGCGAGGGGACAAGGTGGCGAGATTTCATCTGGGGGATAAGGCCCGCTCTATGACCTACCAAGAGATCGTTTCATGCTTCATGTGGAAGCACGTAAGCGAGGTGCCTAATTGTGCCATGGATTGGTCAAGATTCGAGATGGGACCTTCAGGCATGTCATCACCCGATAGCCACAGGGAAAGTCAAGCAAGAACAGTGATATAGTGTATTTGGCACTGAGTTATGTGGCGAGGTTGCTGACTATAGTGATACTTGGCTATGGAGAGGCAACTACTTCGACCCATGAGGACTACCGGACATTGTGGTCGATATGCATGGGGTGCGCCTATCTTGATATTGTTGGATACTTCATCTACCAGTGCTGCCAAGTGTTCACGAGGAATGGGTGCAAGATAGCAGTTGGGGGTATAATTGGTACTGGTTGCTCAATTTAGCCTCTCGATGGACGTGGGCATGAGGGAGAACCCTATCCCACATACACCCTAACCTTGGGAGCCTTAGTGGAGGTGACGATTATTAGATAGAGGTTAGACATGTCTACTGGAGCTACAAAGACGCCAACTTCATAAGGGTTCCCCTGGGTTAGAGGACCAAGCTCAGACTATCGTTCAAAAGCATCGAATTGAAACATAAGTCAACACTCTATTTTGATATTTTCTTCGCTGTGGTGCAATTTTATTCTCCAGAATCTCCACTCGTCTCCTCGTTCTTCTCAGTTTGTAAGTCCAGAACTTTTAGAATCTACATTTTTCTATGTTTTATGTTGTGTTAATGTCTTGTTTTAGTTTCCCTGAACTCTATTTTTCGTTTGGCAAAATGCTCTGTTTTTCAACCTCATTCTCATATACTATACTTCCCCCACCCCGCATTTATAGTATATGCTCCATTATTGTTTGACAATGTCATTATCTAATACAGTAGAGTAGCCCAGTAGAACCCAACCTAGGTTGTTCATTTTTTTAATATTAGCTTTATTTAATCAGGTTAATATTACTACAAACGTTGTGTGAATATTGTCGGAGTTTAATAATATTATTTTTTTCTTTATTTTTATTTTTTAACATACGTATTATCTTATTATTATTATGTATGTAGATTATGGAATCACAAAATCAAAGTGGAAGCATTTCTTCTTTAATGCCAAAAGAAAGTGATTTTAATCCTCCTTGGACATTTTGGTGTAATTTTTGCAATGAAACTCGATCTCAAAGTTATTCTAGCGTGATGGCATATTTACTTTGATTGTATGGACATAACATCTCTGCTTGTAAGAAAGTGAGTGCTAAAGATATAGCAGAATTTTGGAGTTGGAAGATCAGTTTGAAAGCAAAAAAGAAAGATTTGACACCTAAAACCATTTATTTGCTAGGTGCTTCTTCTCAATCTACAGTAGATTCTTCTTCCAAGAAAATAAGAATGGAGATATCTCTGATTACTAAAGCAGTAGATATTTCTTCTCGAGTTCAATTGGATTAAGAATTCGCAAGAATGTTTTATATTGGTGGATTGTCATTTAATTTGGCAAGGAATCCCTATTAGTTAAGATCCTATACTTTTGTTGCTAGCCATAACCTAGTTGAATATGTGTCTCTTCATTATAATAAGTTGCAGACTACATTGCTTCAATAGGAGAAGAGTCATTTTGGGAGGTTAACACAACCATTGAAAGGAACTTGGAAGAGGGGGTAGGGGGTGGGGGTGGGGGTGGGGGTGAGTGATGGTTGGAGTGATATAACAAGGAAGTCACTAATTAATTCCAGGGCTACTTTTTGAAAAGTTTCTATGTTTCTCAAAGCTACAAATTGATCTAGGGATAAATTTTTCATTGCAGATTTGATGAAGGAAGTGATTCTTGAGATGGGTCATGAAACATATTAGCACAAATAATGCAGCTAATTGTAAAGGGGTTGGTGAAATTATTGAGAGAATGTATCTTCACATTTATTGGACACTATGTGTTCTCCATACGATGAATCTTGGTTTGAAGAATATTTGTGCTCTAAAAAATGCGAGAGGGAATGAGGAAACTTTTAATTTGTACAAGTGGATTGCTGATGGTTATGAAAATGTTGTAAAGATTAAGAACTTCATTATGAACCACAACATCAGGTTGGCCATTTTCAATAGGTTTTGTCCTCTTAAATTGCTTTCAGTTGCTGATACTTGTTTTGCCACAGTTATCGTGATTCTTAAAAGATTTAAACTTATTAGGCGGGGTCTTCAAACAGTGGTTATAAGTGATGAATGAGTTACATATAGAGAGGAGGATTTGCAAAAGGCAATTTTTTTCAAGGATTGACTTGTTGATGATGATTGGTGGGATAAGGTGGATTATATCATTAATTTCACCAGAACAATGTATGATATGATTAGATTTTGTGACACTGATAGACCATGTCTTCACCTGGTGTATGAGATGTGGGACTAATGATAGAGAAGGTGAAGGTGGTGATTCATAAATAGAAAACTCCCCCCATTTCAGGATGTTGTTATCGATATCTTATGTCTCGTTGGACTAAGAGCTATATTCCTCTTCATTTTCTTGCTCACTTATTGAACCCAAGGTATGTATTCACTAATGGAAAGCAGGATCATTTGCACCATTAAAAAATGTGAACGATACTGGACCGGTGTAAATAGTATTATTTGCACCAGTAAAACAAATTTTATGTTGAGAACCGGTGTGTATGCTCAAATACGCATCGGAATTCTTTGTACCGGTGCTTAAAGTGGTGTATAAAAAATGCAAAATTTGTTGGGAAAATATGTCTGACACCGGTACCTTAGTTGCCGGTGTACAAAAGTGGTGCTGTTGAAGCCTTATGCAATGGTCCAGGTAGTACCGTTGTACATAATTCCAGCCATTTTTTGGTCTTTGGCACCAAAAAAGTAAATGTGCAGCGGTAATGTAAATTACCGGTGCGAGTGATCAAAATACAACGGGAATTTTCCAAAATAATTACACCGGTCCATTTTTTTAGTAGTGCGGAGGCATGGATCTTGATTTCCTCACAATAGCACCGTTATTTTTGGGAAATTACCAGTGTTAAAAATAGGGCATTTCCCCTATTTCCGATATTAGTACCGGTAGTGTGAACATTAGCGCCGACAAAGAGTACTGGTGCTAGGTAATTAAAAATTATTTTGTTACTTTGCTCTTGGGAAAGGAAAAAAATTTCTGTTTGATTTAAATCAGCCGCTAGCAGCTGCGTAAGTACAAAATTACACCGGTAAGAAATGGTTTGCACCGGTACATTATACCGGTGCTAAGTACTTGGTGTTAAATTCAAGACCTTGCTCTCGGGTTGCTAGGAAAAATTAAAATTTCCATTTAAAGCAGCTGCTCGCAAAGGAAACCGGGTGATATAGTAGTCCCTTCCCTTGAATCCAGAGTTTCCACCTTGGAGGTCGGCGAAAAAAAAAATCTAGAAGAATCCAAGTATCAAAGGTCCTGGTTCGACAACAAGGCTAAAGTTTTCAATTATCAATTTCCTGATGTTGTCGCAGCCGTAAGAGGATTTTCCATGAACCGCAACTGCGATGTGCAGGACATGGATGTGGGTACAAGTGCCCGTGAAAGGGATCGAGCACCTATGGATGACGATGTGGAGCTATTTTGAAGTTACTATATGTGAAACTGATGTACTAGACGTAGATATCTTGATTTGCAAACCACTCTGTTCTTTTCATTACGTTTAACAACGTCAGACTAACTAACTATTCAGAATTTCCTGAATGTACATTTGTAAGCATTATTGTCATTTATGCACTGGTATTTTTGGTATTCATACATGTGTAACATATATGTTCCATGGGTGGTGTAACATATATGTAACATATATTCATACCTGCCAAAAATTTATGTTAAGAAAACGTACACCGGTACATATGTCAATAGAATCACTCTTTGTACCGGTGCTAAGGTTTTCACCTTCATTTAAAATAATTTCTCCCTAGATGCCAACATTTGATTTAAAGCAGCTGCTTGGAGCTTCTTTATATCTACAGTTACACCGGTTATAATTCTTTTGCACCGGTATTCCGACTGGTGCAAATTACCATGAACAAAATTAGCCACTAGAAAGACGTAATGCAATGTAAAAGACAACATGGGACTTCGAGATATTTCATCACCGTGTATGAAATACTTTCTGTATGCAAAATGTTGTGGGTGAATTTTTTAATATTTCTGGAGGTGTTTAAGATGCCAAAAACAAATTTTTGGGTCGTACTGCAATTCTTGGTAAAGTTGGGTACTCATTAAATGTACAATTTTAGGGTCATTCTGTACACGTGGTCGGGACGGGAACAATTGGGAATGATCTTATCATATCATATTAAATTGAATTTGTGTGTCACAATTTCTGATTTCGACGATTCCAAGAATCTTGGAGAGACTTAACTGCGAATTGGCTTGAACAAGCTGACTCTTCAAACCACCGGGATGTAATTCCAAATTAGACCCCTAAGGAAACGAACGGCTTATGGCCGGAAACTGATGACCAAAGATCTTCAGATTCCACATTGCCACCTTGAAGATAACCATCAACGTTTACTCTAGAACATGTGCTTGCGCTTCTGGAGAATTGACCACGGAGGCACAAATAATTCAAAATCCACCTTTAACTATTGAATACAAATTTTGATATTTTTGTGGTCACAGAGAGTATCGGTTGAGCAAAACAAAGTTGGAGGACCTAATTGTAAAAAATGTATTTCGACAAGTGCTCACATTGTAAAAACCGTGACATTCCAATTATAACACTTAAATTTGAGTGTACAATATGATTGTGAAACCAGAGCCGTTCAATGGGGGGCGAGGGGTTGAATATAATCATTAGGGGTCATAATGCTAATACTGAAAATTATATCAAAACACACAAATTTAATATTTCCGGGATAAGGGGTACCTTCAAATTAATTTAGTTACATTAGGTAAATGTGAATTAAAGATAAATTTGAAATAATTTTGAGGAGTAGAGAATTTTTAAAAATATTGGAGGTTCAAACTAAAGAATCAAAATTACGATGATAATCATGCAATGAATTTATGCACCGGTCATGGTAACTAATACCGATGTAATAATTGAATTCCGTTTCCACCAAACTTAAAATTTCAATTTTTCACATAAATGAGAAGAGGGAAACTTTAACACCCGTAATTTATTCAAATGCACCACTTTCTTTACCGGTCCTGGACATTTGGTAGAAGAATTCAAACTTTACTCTCTGGATGTGTAAATATTGATTTAAAGCAGCTGCAAGCAGCTGCTTTCTTTACCATTCATACCCCAGTATGAATACTTTTGCACTGGTAATTCCACAGGTGCTAGGTACTTAAACCAAATTTAAGGAAACTGGACCAGGATTTGACAGATTTCGATTTAAAGCAGCTGTGCGCAGATGCTTTGAACACCATATTTGCACCGGTATATTAACATTTTCACCGGTAACTTAACCGATGCTAGCCACTTTAACCAAATTTAAGGAAACTGGTATCGGGTTTGACATATATTGATTTAAAGCAGCTGCAACCCCATATTTGAATCGGTATAGCAACATTTGCACCGGTAACTTAACCGGTGCTAGGGACTTAAACAAAATTTAAGGAAAATGGTCTCGGGTTTGATAGATTTTTATTTAAAGAACCTGTGAGCAGCTGCTTTGAACACCATATTTGCACCGGTATAGCAACATTTGCACCGGTTTAAAAGAAAGGAAAAAAGGGGCCAACTATGTTTCATCTACACCATTAATTTCTTTTGTTGATTGAATCTAGCCATTAAAAATTTATCTATATAAACTAAATACTAAACCCTAAATTTAAACCACCCTCATTGCCCTCTCATTATCCTCCATCTTCCTCCTTTACATTCTCTCCCTCCTTCTCCACCATCTCCAGGACGATGTTGAGCCCTCCCTACCTAAATCTCTAGGCTGCCGCCAAGACCTCCTCGACGATGACAACAATGTTGATGTCGACTACCCTAGCCCTCTCAGACAACGACTCGACGCCAACCATGATACCGACCACATTCTCGACTTGCAGATTTCTTTATTGTCTATGGAGAGAAACTTCAAAGGACAACTTGAACTAGAAAAAAACAACCATCTTTTGCTTAGAATTTTGGAAGTTTGGAATGATAAAAGTCTCATTGTATTTTTGTTTGATAGAGATCGTGAAGTTTTTGTTGTTTAAGGTTTAGCAATGTTCATTAAACAATTGTTTCTTTTATGTGTTCACCTAATTGATTGAGGTTTCCTTTAGTTGTATGAAGTTCTTGCTTTAGGGGTTGAACATGAATGAGGAAGTAGTTTCATATTTGGAAGCTTGTTTTGGTGATGTTGCCATTAGTTTGAGTAATGAAGTGAAAATAAGCATGGAGAAGTACAGGGTGTTATGTGCGAGTTTCAGGCACCCAAACCCTCTGCTCAGTAAATGAGTATTTGGTGTCCTCCACGAAATTGAAGTAGTTTGTGCTAACTGTTATATTAGTTAGTAGGTGCATGTTTACTAATCGTTTGAGTGCATTTATCTTGTATACAACATTTTCGTGTGTTTCTCCTTACAAGTAACTCATTATGTGGTCTTCTTAGCTGTTTGGTTCTTTTAGTTCCACTGGGGTTTGGTTTCTATTTATGAAGAGAACAAGATAAGTACGAAGAATAATTAGCATTGAGGTAATAGCCTGACTTTGCTTAGAAATTACGACTCTTCTCCCACAGTTTTTGTGATACTTTTTGTTTTTGTTTGACATAATTGACAGTGTGCAAGACATAGAGGCAGAGAAGTTACTTGACTTTTAAAAGGACAAGTAAGTTTTACTTAGACAACCTAGAATCATGATTAATTGTAATTTGGACGGTATTCAAAAATATGAGTAGGCTAATTGCAGCTTCCCCTTATATAAGATTGAACAATTCTTGACAATAAGTAATAGGTCATGTTTATCTTGCCAAATGTTTTTGACTGTTCTAGTTCGACTCTAATCAGAAGTGTAGAGAGTTTCTTGGATAACTGTAAGAATAATATCTGGACGGTTGAACGAAAATATTTATTTCGTGTGCTCGGTTGAACATCCAATTATTTTACAAATTATCTGGTTTTCAAATTTAAGTTCATACAATGTTATTAGACATTAAGATTAATTCATGAATCCCGATATCAATACATTATTACATTTGTAGCTGCTTACAATTTAATGGTATCAATTTATAGTATTCTGGACTCACTTTATCTGCATGTATATTCACCGAAAAATAATCCGGGTAGACCCACCAGGAAATAAATAGGTTGTCCCAAAAATTGTTCCAAATCTGCACCGGTATTTGTCAAGGAACCGGTGCAAAAAAGTCAACGCAAAATTAATTCTTATACCGGTGTAAATTCAAATCTATAGAACCTGAAATTTATAGCAACTACCGGTGTAAAGGCAACCAACGATATCACAATCTGCCAATGTACATTACTGACACTGGTGCAAGTGTGTTTCATAACAATACATCGGTATTCAACCCAATACTGGTACAAATGTCCATTACAAATGTACATCGTTATTATTCAAATTACTGGTGCAATTTTGACTATGCCCCAACAAATTGCCACATAACTACACTGGTATTTAAATTCCACACTGGTACCGAATTTTGCGGTTCCTCATTTAACATAGTGTAATTACATTTCAAGCTCCGACACATTAAACCAGTGCGTAAAGATATATACACCGGTATTCTCTTACTGGTGCATTTGAAACAACCAAGTACACCGCTATACTTAGGCACTAGTATTCCTTGGGGCTATTTTACCAGTCCAATTGCGGGAAAATAGCGATGCAATTGACCTTGTCCTGCAGTAGTGATTCTACAATAGTAGCTTACCATTTTTTATTTTAAATTTATTTTCATATATGTGATTTCTTTTAAACTATTTCGATGAAGGTATTATAGTGAAGAATGATTGGGTGAGAATAGGAGTAGGAAACCTCCCCATAGAGATAGTGAAATTTCTCAAGAGAGGAATAAGGCTTTCCGTGAACTATTTTCAAATAGTGATGAGTTGAATAAATTTCTAGAGCAATTCGCAAACTTCTCACTCTTGTAAGGCTCTTTTGATGTTTTGACTTCGATTACAAAGAGGTAGTCTTCCGATCCTAAGAATTGGTGGTTTAATTTTGGTGCATAAGCTCCTTTGGTCCAAACGTTGGTTTAAACTTACTTGGTCAACCTAATTCCTCTTCGTGTTTTGAAGAAAATTGGAGCACATACAATTTCATTCACTCACTCAAGAGGAATAAGTTGAGCACATGTCATGCTAAAAATTTAGTTTTCATCCACAACAACCTCCGTCTATTATCGAAGAATGATTTGATTTCTGGAATATTAATGAATAATGTATTTTATTAGTTTTTATTTGAATATTTAAAAGAGTTTGGATTGCTATTTCATTTTTCTTACTCCTTCTATTTCTTTATTATTGACACACTTTCCTTTTTGGGTTGTTTTTTTTATATTGGCACACTTCCTATTTTTGGTAAGATTCTTTCAATTTCATCCACTCATTATACTTTTTACATTCTACATTCAAATTCATACACTCATTTTCTTCACCTAAATCCAAACAGCTAAACCTATGGTGCCACTTATAAAGAAACGGAGGGAGTACAACTTATTAAATTGAGTTTGAATAGTTTTTTTTATTTCATATTAAAATTTTAATATGATATATATTTTTAAGATTACATTTTATCAGTCCCCTTACCATACCCGTATCTATAATTTTTTAACTTTTCCCATTTTAGGTTTCCTGTTTCCCATCCCCATTCCCGACTCGGTGCAACGTATATTTGTTTAACACTGTTGGCATCCTTCTTTAGCTCTTGTGCAGCCAATGGCGGACCTAGGGGGTGAGCCGGTGCGGCCTCCCCCCACTCTCCGGTGACTAGGGGTAATTATACTGTTCCGCCCCAGCCCCAACCCCGCCCCTCCTAGTCCGGCCCCTCCCCTCCCCCGCCCAGC
>JAULKK010282703.1:0-14142 GCA_032355705.1 Rubia peregrina
ATATCTAGGCTTATATTCACCCTTGTATGCATAAATGCTTGGGAATATCCCTCTTCTCTGTGGACGACCCCGACTTGTCATACTATCTACTTAGTTGTATTTAGTAAGCAAAAAGGGCTTAAAAATAGTATCTTTAAGAGGTACGACGATGACCTCCCACCTATCGTCATGCCTACGTCACATAGTGTGGAGATGGTCGGGAATTCCTAGTGCTTAAGGTCCATCTACCCTTCAAAAGCCACATCACCGCCTCCTTAATTAGGGAATTTACATTGATCGACCTATTGGATCTTCTTCTCGTTCCCCGTCAAGCCTCCGCTTAAAGGAACTAAGACTTGCATAGGTTGCAACTGTTAGATACGAGAGTGAAGACAATATGTCCCGGGCACTCCACTATATACACCAATCCTATGCCTAGAAAGACAAAGGTATTGGCATCTCGTTATGACTCTACGGTTTCCACGGACTTAGTCACTACAAACTAGCATGCTTACCTATCAGAGTAAGGAAAAAGTTCCCCTTTGTTAGGAGTTAGTTGGGAGACCATCGTCGTGCCTCTCAAAAAATAGAATTTATAAGTTCTAATTGCAGCTAACTACTCGAAAGTAGCTAGTGGCAAGTCGGGGTCGTCCACAAGGAAAAAGAGGTTTTATCGAGTGTTGAAAGTAATTACAAACACAGGAAGAAGTCACTCTATGTGCGTGGTAACCAAGTGGGAGGGGAGGGGGTTAGTTTTTGAAACTACTACAACTAGTTTAAACAACTATATTAACAAACAATTATAAATGACTATGTAAATACGATTGCAACTAGCATGGAGATATGTAACTAATATGATAACGGGTCTTGGGCAAAATTTGTTTACATTTCTAGTCATCCTTTGATCATCGATTAATCATCCTATTTTTATGCATCAACCACATATTGTGAAGAACTTATCAACACCTTTCGCTGAAGGTATTTCTCGCCTCTCCTTGGTTATAGTTAGAGTGGGTGATCGACACCACACAATAACCCTTACCCTCGGGTCACCTTGGACGATCAACATCATAGACTTCCCCGAGAATAGAAATAAACATGGAGACCCAATACAACTAACACAATATCCCACAAGAAGGAAATATTGGTATAACACAAATATATTTACTAATAACGACTACAAGGATCGGCCTTCAAGCTAATCGTTATTAGTGAGCCACACTGATAATTAGTTAAACCCATTCAAATTTATCTTAAATCTAAGAAATTTAATGAATCAATAATGATAATTAGTTGTCACACCCAATTATAACCTAACATCAACTAACGATAATCACATTGACAAAATGTCAAAGTCTTCTAGGTTTGACCAAAAACCTAGCAAATAATTAACCCACAATATTCAACTAGTTGATCATCCTAGTCTAAATCATGAATTAATCAAACAAGAAGTACTTGATAATCAAAGCACAAAATAGGATACATCAAATCTCACAAATTCATACTAGAAATGCTTGCCAATTGCTCCAAAGAGTATATTTAGCCTAGATTAGCTAAACCCATAACAAAAGAACAAAAATCCATGGTAAACATAGGAGAAAAGATGGAGAATTAAGTGTTATCTATGGTTTTGGAAGAGGAAAATTTGGATAAAAGAAGTGAATGAAGCAGGATGCTAAAAAGTAAGGAAAATAATTCAGCCCATGTCCGCTGCTGCAAGCAGCATCATATGCTGCGGACCGTAATCCATTTGTTGATCGTTGCTCTAGGTTGTGTTGACTTGGATGCGGGCCACAATATATGTTGCGGACCGCAATGGAAACACTGGATTTTGGCTGCTTCTGCCAAAATAATTGGCCTTCTTCTTCCAATCTTATAATTACTTGATATTTTCTTCAACACTTGAAGTCTACCAACCCCGATCACTTTAACAAGATCTAAAACACTTCATGAATTAAAGAATTAGGATATAAAATATATGAATTTATTCTATCCCCTTAATTGATAAAATGTTAATTTATTTTCAATTAAGTTCCTAATCTATTACAAAATTAGATTTTGAATGTGTTAAAAATGGGATATAAATTGAGCACATCAAACACCCCACACTTAGACCTTTACTCATGCCTGATTAAAAATGATCAAGGCCTAAGGTGGTTTCTAGATTTTCTACCCTGTAACATATTCGAAACCTTTCCCTTGAGAATTATTTTAACCCTACACATGAGAGACTACCCATCCCCATATTTGTGCCTAAAAAGATTCTACCCAACAAAATTTCGAAAAAGATAATGGATCCAAGTGAGGTGTTCTCCAAAAATAAGGTAAAAGAAGTTAAATCTACCCAAAAGTTTCCAAAGTGACAAAATGAGCCTTCAATTTTTTTTCTTTCATTTCTCTCAATTTCTCTTATTTTTCCTAGGAGCCCTTTCACATTTTCGTCCTAGCTTCTTATTCTTTTTTCCTCATGCCTCACATTTTCCACACAATTTAGGCCTCTCATTTTTGCATAGATTTCCCTTTCATGTTTTTTATCAATCTGGGCCCCTTATTTTTGTCTAAGTTGCCCGCGAGCGGGTTTTCAACTTTGAGAGATTAATTTTTCATTAAAAAAAACCCTTCTAAGAAGTTATTAATTACAATGGAACAAATAGGCAATATCATAAGCATATGCTAGTAATGAGCTTAACTAATTCCCCACACGCTTAAAATCTAGCATTGTCCCCAATGCACATAAAACGACCAAAGCATAAGTGTTGAATAAAGGAAGTAGAAAAATTCTCACAACTAGGACCACAAAGGTCCAGCTTCTCCCTGATAACGATCTTACCTCTGGGCCCTCTCCTCCTGTCTGTGAGCGCGGAAAACCTTTGGGTAAACGGAAGGGTCGATCATATGAAGGGAACACATCAAGGAGATGATGGTGTCAATCCCATCCTCCAATCCACCGAGTCTTTGGTAGGCTATCTCTCACTCTGTCCTGGACTGCTGAATGTGGTGATGGACTTGCTGAAACTGGTGATGGACATGATGGACACCTAGCTGAAACTGGTCAAATCTACCCTCCAACTGGGCAAGTATGTCGAGTGCCATGGTGTTTTGCTGCTGAAGGTAACCCACCTGCTGGCTCAAATCAGGTGTATGATGCTGTTCCTCGTGGGGATGTATGATGCTTCTCCTTGTGGGAAGGTGGCTCTAACTCAGGTGGTGGGTGTTGCAGATAATGGTTCCCCTCCTGTAGTGCACTCCAAAAGTTCTTGCTATGCTCGGGGTCTGGCAGTATAAAAAACTCGTTAACCGGTGTGTCCTCAGTAATGTCCACCCTGTCTGGCTAGGTAAGCCTCATAAACATGACATGATTTTTAGCCCCGTATATCCAAATATAGCCCTCCCCAGTATCATGCAACATTTTGGTGTCGAGTAGTTTGTCAATGTCAAGGTAGCCGTCATGCTAGGCTGAAACGGTCTCGGTCGTGCTCGGCAGGGGTCACGAAACCTCCCATACTTATCTTTCATTTGTCCATGTTTGAAAACTCAATGCATATTTTGACCCATATATTTATCCAGTCTAGACGGCCCTGTCCCGTAGATGACATCACCAAGAGACACTTCACAAAGGTGCTGGAACACTGAGTGACTTCACCCTGACACAACACTGCCATGGACAATAAGCGATTGACAATGGAAAAAGCTGGATGGACGATGAGGGACGCCTTGTCAGTACTGGCTCTTTCCTTCCCTGTGATCGACGACTAAAAGGTCATCTTGCAGAAACTAGGGGCATTGGAAAAATTACCAATCCCTGTCCTAAGCTCCCATCCAAAAATCTCGGACAATGCCTCATAAATCACCATATATGCATCATTATTTAGAATGCTAATGATATGTATTTTTTACCATCCCGTACCTCCTTCTTGAGTATAGCAAGTAACTCCAGTGTGAACCTAGTGTAGGTCAACACACGCTTGTACAGAAAACCCTCCAAGCCAACCTTCTTAAACAATTGCAGAACAGGTTTCCATGACCCCAATTTCTCATCCAAAGTGGGAGGATATGCAAACTTTGTGGGAGGATATGAAAACTTTTTTGAAGGAATGGTACGTTAGGAGCAACCAAGTTTGCCAACCGTCTAGGATATTCACCCGTAATGCCGGTTAACCCCATGTGTTCAACTGTATGAGGTCGGGAGAAACTAGAAACAACTTTGGTTCTATTACTTTTTGGAGCCATAAGATATCTAATAGCAAGAATACACTCCAAAAATCAACATAGATACACTATGCCACAAAATTTCAGAAAGTGTCACAAACCTCAATCACCAAAATAATCATCCCCAATATGCTACTAGCTCACCAACACTCAACAAACACCTAAAATTGAATATTATATCACCAATTGTATGACACAATACTAAACTATAGCATTAGACAAAATCTCAAGAACACCTATTTACAAAATGCTTCCAATTCATCAAGAAAGTGAGAACTGTTACTATGGAAGTGATGAGAAGAGTGAGTAGACACCAATAAACTAAATGTATGCAAGATAGTTTGAATTTGACCAAAAAATCAAGAACCCACCCAATTTCTTGGGTTCTCGAGTTTTAAAATCAAATTTTGGAGGAGTGGAGATGGATTTGGGTGTTGGGGATGTGGAGGAGTGGAAGGAGGACGAAGATAGGAGAAAATTAGGTCGGGGGGATGGGATAGGGCGGCAGTTTCTGCGAGTTGGTGATGGTGGAATGGGTGTTGGTGGTGGAGTAAATAAGAGAGGAAATGAGAAAGGGATGAGAAAATGAGAGAGTAGAGGTAACATGAGATGGTTGGGCGTGCTGGGCTCGTTAAGGGAAAGTGGTTGCGGGCAGCCGTATAGGCTGCGACCCGTAATCCATTTGTTGACCGTGCTCCAGGCATTGTTGATTTGGCTGCGGGCCACATTATATGTTGCAGCCTGCAATAGAAACACTAGATTTTGGTTGCTTCTACCAAAATAATTAGCATTTTTCTTCCAATTTTCTAATTGCTTGATTTTTTCCTTAACACTTGAACTTTTCCAGCCCCGATCACTTTAACAAGATATAAAACACTTCATAAATTAAATAATTAGGATATAAAATATATAAATTCATCCTAACCCCTTAATTGATGTTAATTTCTTTTCAATTAAGTCCCTAATTTATTACAAAATTAGATTTCGAATGTGTTAAACATGGAATATAAATTGAGCACATCATTAGTCTAGCGCTCTTAACATGCAATCACTTACACAACTAGCCAATTAGAATTAGAATCTAATGATCAAGTCGATACTATCAAGGTAGCATGAATGCACTCATCTCCCCGGTACTCTCGAGCCTACAATAGCCCTAATCTGAAAAGATAGCATTTTAGCCTAGCATGATATTATACTATGAATTAATTCATGGATGCATCAAAAAACATAAGATAGGGTAATATAAGAATCTCATAAAGTAAACATCAAGTCATGAATACAAATAAATCCCAATAAATAAACTACTGTCGATACATTGAATCCAACGCAATCATTGTCACAACAAGGCAAAACTAGAGAAAATAAATGAAGAGAGGAGATAGCCTCCTTCTTTCTATCTACTCTTAGAAATAATAATAATGACCAAACTTGAACCCTAGGAGACTGAAGATTGCTTATATGGTAGGTGGGATTGGGTCTTAGAAATGGCCAAAAAACTAGGAAACCCTAACAGCTACGTCGACAGGGGCTATGCAATAGTGCACAACCCGCACTGCACAGTCGTACAAAAGCATGTGACCATGGACTGGAGTCATTCCCCGGGGGTTCTGAGTGCACCGCTCGAGAAAAAACACGTGGGCTGTAGACTGGAGTTGTGTCATGGGTGTTCTCAGTGTGCAGACCGTGTAAAAGCACACTGACCGCGGACTAGAGTTGTGTCAACCATCTTTTGAGTGTGTGGGTTGTTCAAGATTGCGCATCCCGCATCATGAGAACTTGATCCTTTTTACGGCCTGGAGACTTGATCATTGATCTTAGATTCCTAGAGGAAAGTAGTACAACCAGTCTTTTGCAGCATCGTTGAGTGAAAAAGGGAAAAGATCAAAAGTTGTAATCTTCCTATGAGAACTCCGTGGCTTCATGTTGGTGTAGACCAAATAGAGTTCTGAGAGGTGCTTGTTCAGATCATCTCCGACAATACATGAAAAGACGACAAACAATGAATCATTCCCGACTTGAGCTCACAGGTTATGTTGGCGGGTAGAGGTGGAAAGATAATGCAGAGGGGTTAATTCTCTAGATTAAGAGCCATCAACTCCCTGAGAGTTTTTCTATCCCCTACCATTAGTATCTCTTCTTCAATACCATCAAATTCCCATGGATATTTTTTAGTTTCCCTCTTTCTTCTTCTACCTCTACCCCTGGTTTGAGGTACGCAATTTAGTCCTAAGCTTGTGGCACATGTACATTTCATAAACAAGGACCAAAATAGTACTTTTCCTCAAACAATCACTACCACATCTGTAAGAATACTTCAAGAAAGAAAACAAGATCTCAACACAAAAATCTACAAAAGCAATGAAATAAAAGCTACTTAACTAACCAACTATGCTAACTATTATATAAATTCACCCTAAGTCCCCAGAAATGATGCCAAAATTTGGCGAGGACCCGAGAATCATTACAAAACTCAGTTCTTGGCGACCAAAGATAAGATTTATACGTTGCTCCCTTACTTACTTCTAACTACTAATATTTAAATAGCGGCAAGTTAAAGTGTCTTCCACATAGACCTAGGGGTTTAAGAGATAGCTTCACAAAGTTCACACTCGGGTGTCACCCCCAATGTGTGTTAAGAATAAAAGACATGAGGGGTTTTTGGTTGAAATAATTAACTACTAATTACGAGCATGAACTACTAACACAAGATAGATATATAAGGAGAGTGATCTTGAGGGAATTTGCATCACGTTGTTGATCTATAGACAATTATTATTTTTTACTTCTATTCACATATGAACAATAAACTATTATATGCTTTATCACCCGATGTGGAGAGGTTGATTCATCAGAAACTCCCCACAATGGCTAATATCCTTGTTCCGCTTTCTCATCAAATTCTCACCTCTGCCCTTTATAGCTAGAAGAGCTCTAAACCCACTGACCCCTTCTAGCCCTCACTACCACGGTTAATACACTCGCGATCGCGCAGTGAATTAAACATGGTAGTAGCATGGGTTGTCGAGACCTCCATTAGGAACAACCACTAAAACGATGTATGTTTTTATGACCAAAAGCACTAGTGTCTTATTATTACCCTCTTGAATTTTATCAGGACTAGTTTTTTTATAAACACGTTATATGACTTTTGGAATTAGACTACGACCCCAACTGGATTTTAATCTATGCCTGACAGTATGTGGTTGGGTCACCCCCATATCATTCATAGCCTAATTCAATTAAGTTCTCTAGCCTAATTTAACCAAACAATCAACCATCATGCCTAATTGTCACTCCTAAACACAATCTTCACATTGACCTTGGGTCAAAATTTATGAAAAGACATAATTATCCCGGGTGTATTCTTGTGCCTAGAGCTAGATCTTGCATTGAAATCCATTAGTTGTACATCATAATATCATGCAAACATAATCACAAACATCAAAACCCAAACGATAATAATAATAAAAAGCGAAATAGATGAATCTAAAAGTCTCACATGTTAAGAATAAAAAACATTTGCAAATTCTCCCAAGTATATATTTAAGCTACAATAATCAATCCCATGACATTAATTGGTTTAAATGTTATGGATTTGGAGATATGAATGCAGAGAGAGATAGAGACATAGAAAAAATGATGATTTATTAGTCTGGATTCGCCTCTCTCATTTCACATGTGAATAAATGCCTCATTTTATTGTAGGAAGAGAGAGAATGACCCAAAACCCTCTTGTCAAATCCTGGTCAGTATGGCGGTACAAACAGTGCTATTTCGCATGAACATACCCCACGCACCGTGTAATTTTGCATGGTCCATTCACTTGAATGAGTCCAAAAGTCTTCTAAGTGGTACAGTCCGTGTGAATCCACACAACCCGTATATTGGGGTCAGAATAAATCAATTAGATGATTAGATTTGATTTTATCTTATAGACATGTTTAGAGTTATATTAGGACTAGTCTATCTTTATACTTTGTGCTCTCTATTTATTCTCTTCATGATCAATAATAATCATTACGGAAAATAATTCTTTCAGTAAGGACCGTGCAATTTTGCACGGTCCATTTCCTGGAGATGTGCTTGGTCAGTTTTGATGGCACGGTCCACACAAGTCTTCACGATTTGTGCCTCAAGAACAATTATGATTTTTACCTTCCTTTCTCATCCTTACTCTTCAATATTCTACCATTGGGTTCAATGACCTTCATTCTTCTACCAATATTGCGATTGGCCTTCATTTTACTACCATCTTTTCGAATGGCCTTCTCTCATGAATTTTTAATAATTCTAAGCTCACAAAAAGACATCTAGACACTTATAGAGGTAAAATTCCATTAGACTACAAGTGGTTCACTAAATAGGGAAGTTAAATAAGAAAACAAAACAAGATGGTTTTAACTCCCTACTATGGAAAACCTTTATAAACCTAAACAACCACCAACAAAAGCATAATAAAAGAGATGTTAAATATTCTATGAGAACATGTATTTCACTGTCTCATTAGAGGGATGATAGATTATTGTGGGGTGGTGACTGTATGGGCTTTGTGTGGGCTTAGTCTGCACTGATGAAGTAGTTGGGGGGTAATTATGCCACGTGAAAGTCTTTTTGTGTTATCTATGCTTTACTGTTAAATGTGTTCCGTTTCCCAAGGTTAAAATAAGTGTCTAAGTGGTTATGGTGGAGTATAAATTTGTGACTTCCTAGATATTCTCTTAATGTTTTTTCTTTTCTCATGCATGTATTCTTCTTATAAAGGCAACACTATCAGCGGTAATCCCCAGTTGTAGTTTTTCATAGTTGAACTATACTTAGGTTCTAGTTTGGTTGCTTTAGTTGCCATGTGTTGTATTTCATATGTCTCGTATTTTAATTGAAGTTTTTGTAAATTCTTGTAAGTTGTAAACTTCATATGGGTAACATAGTGTGGGAGGCTGGGGGTGGTTATGTTTTATGCCTAAGATCTTATTGGTTTGGTGGTAATCTCTCTTGGATCGGTTGGTTGAAGGAGCTATCTCCATAGCCAAAGACGTAGGCTTGGGTTACGCACACTATAGGTTTTTCCAAGGAAGTTCATTCAAGCTGTAAGTGTACGTTACCATTTGTTTAACTATTTTGTTGTGAATTATCAATTGTGTATTGATGTCTTGTGTCCTATTTTTGCTAGGATCGGAGATTGGGACCAACGAACGCGGGGACGAAGGATGATGGTGAATCTCCATCTATCCGAACATCTTTTGCAGGGGCCTAAGGGAACCAATGCAAGGAGAAGCCTAGACTCGTGACGAGTTATCTCCAGGGGACAAACGACTGTATAGTTGATGAATGCACCTGATTGGAGTGACTTCAGGGTTTCATTCTGCTGTGAAAGTATGGGGTAAAGTATGTCGGTAGGGTGAAGAGTGCTTAGTATGCATACTTGTCTAATTTCATATTGGGTATCCTTTTTATGAAGGGGCACTCTTGATGACGCCATGGTAGCGTGCTCGGTAGCTGTTCGATGAGGCAGTGGTATCTGATGCACCATTTTCATCGAGGTGGGTTAGCCAGTACATTGGACTTAGTTAATTATCTTACCTATTTTATTATGTTTACTGTTTGGAACA
Source organism: Rubia peregrina (assembly GCA_032355705.1). Lineage (NCBI taxonomy): Eukaryota > Viridiplantae > Streptophyta > Magnoliopsida > Gentianales > Rubiaceae > Rubia > Rubia peregrina. The sequence goes on from JAULKK010282703.1 coordinate 9,801, forward strand.
ATGTAATATTCCTCGATATAATCTAATACATTAGAACAAGTATTATATTACTGTAATCCATGGTTTTAATGTACTTTTTGGGTCTTTCGAGTGCAAGACTGATCAATTTATTTTTTGGTCATTTGAATCAGTTTCGTATATTAATTTTTGTTGTTGTACTTAATTCGGTATTATTTTCTGGAAACTTATTATAGACCTAATTTCCATAACTATTCTATTTCTATAGCTGCATCATTTGAACTATAAGGTGGGGGATAATGACGAGCATACTATAGTTTATCTATCAATACTTCAATTAATGTATTGTGCACAAAGTGTAGTGTATTGGGGCATGCCTTATCGTTCGGGGTTGAATCAGGGCAACATTGATTTGTACATGACCGATAACTTTTGATTTTGCAATTGTCCTTCCTTTTATGGTACTAATTCGTACTGTATCTTTACTGACCGTACTGTCTTTCCAAGTTATGCCAAGTAATAATTCTTGATTGTAAAACTTGGCCCTTTCCATATATTATGAAAGTTTTGAAAGAAAATAAAAAATCGATACCCTGATTTGGCACCCCTGATTTGGGGAATTCCTTTCTGAACACCATAATCTCCAGGATCAGCAGGAATCGACATGGTCATCATTTGTACCTACAAACGAGGTCCCAAGAAGTTCACATGTTTCCTTACTCTTGGTTTTCATTTATGGCATTGATTTGCATGATCATTGTCCACGTTAGACAATCAATCGTGTAATCATGCACTACTGGAAAACAGGTACATAGGCACTGGTATGTCAGTGGTAGAAGAGAAATACCAGTGTTAAGAGTTTCATAGGCACTGGTAACCTGAATAATGAACTAAAACACCAGTGTCTATGATTAAAACCAGCACCGGCTCATTGAATACCGATGCTATCACTGGTGCCTTTGAAGAAAAAATATCTGAAATTAATATTTTCCAGCACCGATTTTGGCTAAATGATATATACCAATGCTAATACTGGTGACTATGACTAGAATAGTAAATTTGGAGGGTAAAATTATGGTAGGAAAATAGCTATAATCGGTATAGGTTATAATATACCGATGCTAGGAGTGTATTTAATTTAAAATTATAAAAATACTCTAAAGTAGGCCTACATAGCTGAATTATAATTATATAGGCACCGTTATGTTCACGAATGACACCGGTAATAGTTTCGGTGCTCGATAAATAGAATTTTTGAAATAATCTCTAATGGAATAATTGAATAAGAATGACCTATTTGGACAATTACAACCTAGAATAGGAAAAATGTTTTGAAAGATGGGTTTATGATATGAGTTACTCTAGAACATGTACTAGCGCTTTCCAACATTTCACCAAAAAATTCATTTATTTAATATTTCTTTAATTAGGCTAGAACAACGAAATTCATCTGTTTTTGGAGCAATGGATAATGAAGTAACAAAATATTGGCCCATAGTGAAATTTTCCCAAAACTGTATAGAAGTAATCAATGTTGACTTTCAAGACTCTTCCATACACTCATACATGTCCAAATTGAAAAGACGCAATCATATTATTGAATTGCATTTTGGTTTCGCCAATTTCTTGATTCAACAACTCCAATTTAATTGGAGGGACCTACGTGCAAAAAGTAAAATTTTTAATTGAAATCCGCTCGAATATTATGCTAACCTATACACCCCCATTGTATTTTCAAAATCCGTAAAAATATATTTATAAACACCCGGGCACAAGAACATATCTGTAATCCTTTCCGTTTCTCTTTCTTACTTCTAAGTAATCAACTCTAAATTACTCTAGAGCATGTACTAGCGCTTTTCTACATTCACCAAAAAATTATTATTTAATTTTTTTATATTTAGGAAAGAATAACAAAAGTCATATATTTTGGAGCAATGGATAATGGGGTAACATAATTTTGGCTTATAGTGTAATTTTGTAAGACTGTGTAGAAGTAATTAATGTTGACTTTTGAGGCCCTTCCGTTCACCCATACATGCTCAAATTGCAGTCCGGGATTATTATATTATTGAATTACATTTTGGTGTCACCAATTTCATGATTTGACAACTCCAACTTTCTTGGAGGGACCTTATGTGTTCTCAATAATGAAGCTTTCCTGTAATGAAAGATATGCACATGGAGACTTTGATAATGTGTTCGTAATGGAAGAAATGAAGAATGAGAGGCTCAAAAATTAATCAAGAGCTTACCAATACATCCTTCCACGACTCTTCCATTACATCGTCGGGACATCGCTCTAGTGTTCACATGACCCAATAATTCCCATTGGCCATCCAATTTTTCATGCAAACCACCTCTTTTTTGTGGAACCGGAAAGCAAGAGGAACGTGATTGCTCTTCTTCGCAAGCATGCCGGACTGACAAGTCACTGTTCCATGCTACCTGCACCAACTTTTTATCTCAAACTTGTCAATACCTCACCATGTTTACCTTCTGCCTTGGACAAGTCGCTGTCTTTTTTCTCTCTCTTCAATTTCCCCCTCTTTTGGGATCCCTTCACATCTTTGTTGTAACTTTGGGGTTCTTCCTCCATCCCACCGCCTTCCTCTCCCTCAACATTGTCTTCCTTTATTGGTTCATGTTATGGTGTTCCCTCATTTTCAAACTGGATATTCAATGGAATACTCTGGGTTTGTGGTTCTTGCTCTCATACGTCTTTCTCAGGTGGTGTAACAACTTTCTTCTTCGGTGGTTGTCACTTCCTCTTCATGGTTAATTTTCCACGTTTTGGCGGCATCTATAAGATGTAAAGTAATACTGGCATTCAAAAAAGTAAAGTCAAATATGTAACATAATATGAGCCATACTTATGTAAGCTAGTCATATAAAATAAATGACATACATGCTAAAAAGTGAAGCCGAATATACAATATAATATGAGCCATAGTTATGTGAGCTACTCATATAACGTAAATGATATACATGTTGACTCACACAATGCCAAAAAATTAACCCACATAACCATTCCAATTTTTTTTAAAATTTGAACGGGTTTATAGGGTTCCCGTCCCTTTTCTATTAAAGATCATGTGATGCCGTAAAAGGCTTACATCAATCGATGCCCGAAGGCTTACATAAAAGTCGTGCCCGAAGGCTTACATTTGAGGCGCTAAAGAAATAGTATAAATTAAAACTAAGGTCTCAAATGGCTAAAGTAGAGGAAGATACACAAAGGCACTCATCATTGTTACAATACTAAGCAAAGGCCTATGTGGCAATAAGAAGGGCATACTAAGGATAAATGGTTGTCACCGTGTAATCTTAGGGCAGCCCCCGACCCGAAACTAATATAAGAACTAACACGGCAAAATATCAAATGAAACACACACAAAATATTTCATCCACACCTCCGATCAAACATCCATGAGAATCAAAACAAAATCTATGAAGCTCTCCAACTAAAGATCCGACACGTCTCCATTTAACCCGTAAGATCCTTTCCCTAAACTAGGAGACTAAAACCGGTCATTTTAAAAGACAGTGATATTTTTCATCGGTGTATAGAAATCTTTTATAATGTGTTGATTTATCTCTAACTTGTCCCCAAAAGCCTATTGGACCAAAGTCTACAAATCTGAGTTAAATCCTTCGAAAAACCGTATCGCCAAAAGTTCGCTGTTAAAGCAACTCAGACTTGGATTTCTCCTCACAGTCTCTTTAGATGACAGATCTGATGTCAACATAATTTTACCGGACTACGCGCTGCCCGAAAACTACATTGACAGGGACAAATTCCTGCCTGACACTTTAATTCAAAAAACCATTTGAAAATCAACCCCTTTAACAAGAAACTGGAAAAGGAAATAACTTAACTAAAAAGATAATTAGAACAGAATTAAGAGCACCCCACCCAGAAAAGAAAAATAAATAAAGCGAAGAAAAAATAAAATGAAATCAGAATTACTCCTACATCCCAACCACGTCTCGCTAGAAAATGTTCAATAATGGATTACGTCACCGGAAAAGCCACCAGAATTACTGTAACAACAAAGCAACCCCTTTTCTTATCTTACCACTGTTACCGAAAGGTGTACCGGTGGAAATGGCACCGTCGCATCAATAAAAAACCGGGTTAATCTCCATTCGCCGTCGCAAATTTGATTCCAGCAGCAAGATGAAAAAACTCCTAAACAAGAGATTAATCCTGATACTCAAGCTGGCCGAGTTACCCGAGTCAGTCCACCAGATCACACGGGTTGACCTGGACACCCGAGTTAACCGAGTGAACTCGAAACTCCTGTATTCTACCTGGTCAGAGATGACTTTATCCGAGTTTCAGCGAACAATGCGGCGATTCTTCAAACGTCGACCGACCGGG
>JAULKK010282718.1:0-14140 GCA_032355705.1 Rubia peregrina
AAACTTTAAAAATGAAAATGTATTATTAAATTTCACATTCAACTTATTTTGAGTGGACATATTTAATTTAATTAAATTTGATTTTAATGGTAAAATTAATGAATATGATAGATAAAATCAAGTGGGATCTATGAATAGTACAAAATGGTTTGGTACCACTTTGGAGAAGAAAATGAGTGGTTTCTTAAAGTTAGGTGGAAAAGAGAGAATGGAAAAAATAATATATTTAATTGATAAGAAACCGGTAGCGGTTTCTACCATAAACATGGTCTAAGGTGCCAACTGAGAGAATGAAAGAAGGAAGAACAAAATGCATTAGTCCCACGTCGGATAGCATGTAGAAACTAGAAGGAAGAATTACTTATAAATATGGTATCACTCTTCTTCTTTTAGAAGTCAGCAAGACCCCAGTTGGAAGCTCATTTATGTTGGGAATTGATTAAATCTAATTTAGCGGAAAACCAATTATCTAATCTCGGATCTCATACATGTATTTAAATCTAATCTATCTAAGAGTTTAGATTACCTTTGAAGCGTACTTTACCGTCAGATTCGATCAACCACGGAGACGAGAATCCCAGATGTTATTCCTCTATATGTATCCACACAGCACGGTCGGATCGCCTACACCGCCATCATCTTAGAACGTTGATCAACAAGCAAAGACCAAGTCTTCGTTGTTCTTTTTACGGTGAGGTTTGCTTTCTGAGAATGTTTGGATTGGTTTCTGGTATCTACCATCTAGAACGAACAGGGTTCTAATAATCTTATTCTGAACATTTATGTAAAAATATCTATTTATACAGAATGGTCATTAATCCAAGAAATACTAATTCAAGTCAAACTGGGCCTAGCCCAATTAGACTTAATGAGTTCTAAACTCAATTCTCATATAAATACTATCTGGACTCCTAGCCCAATAGTCATTTCTTTTATCCAATTTCATGTCTTGTGTGTGACCCTATAGGTTCAGTTATAATAAGCTGCAAGCCCAATATAATTGATGCTAGCTGATCGAAAGCGGTTTCCAGCTAAACATTCCGATCACTCAAAATAACTGAATTAATTATCTCCGTAATTAATCCTCCAACTATATATGAAAAATGCACATTGACTGAAGGACACTATTCCAACATTTTCAACATATCCCCGAAGCTATGATCTACTTCATCTTGATTGCATGTTCACTACTGAAAGACACCGGTACAAAATTGCTGACAATTTTTCCAAGTTTTGCAATCATTTTTATTGCCCGTTGTTCATAAATTTCCACAGGTTTCTAGAAGCTTCACTCTCGTCATTCAACAGCTCGATATCGATCTCTGTGATAACTAAATTTTGCATTTGTTTTGTTTTTGTCGCTAATATTTTTGTAGTTGCAAATTCACTTGCCTTTGTCTAGTGTTTAATTGAAAATTTGTGAGTTTGAGAGAAAATGTGATGGATTGATGTGTGTGTTTTGAGTTTTAACTGAAAGTTATGGTACTCCTTGTGTTGATGTTAGAAAAGGAATTTTACTCAAACTCAACCTCGGACCAAGATTTTACTTGTTTGATCGACTCAAACCGAGCTTGTGATTGAGATAATTTAAACTAGACGAGCTCGATCTAAGAGTTGTTCGCGTTCAGCTCAACTTGTTTACGACCCTAATTTGGACAGGATTGGGCTATTAATTGGGTACACATATTTCATATTTTCTAGTATCAAATGGGTTAATGGTAATATTGGATTTCCAATCTCATTAGTCTTGTAACCCAATCCAATAAATCTCATTCGATGTTGATACCAAATTGGAAACTAAGGGAAAATTTGCATTTCACTAATTATTTTTTAATGGGTCCCACTAGTTAATGGGATATATTGCCCCCTCTAGTTTTTTAGAATATGGTTATCAACTAGTTCTTCATAGAATTCATACAAGAAAAAAGGGATAGAAAGTATAAGATAGCGACAAAGTCTAGTGTAAGACCGTCTCATAGAGAGACCAATGATTAATATGCAATATAAAGAAGTTTAATTAGAGATAGAGTTCCAAATATAACTGGAGAAAGTTTGGGAGAGCAAGAAGGGATTTGGGTGCAAATACCAACTTTTGGGGGTGTTGAGCATAAATAGTTGGGGAATTAATGATTCACGGACATTAGAATCTCGCGGGTCAAGAATCCGGGTCGGAGAAATTCTTGGATCAATTTGCCCCTCATTTTAGCGCAATGCGCGAGTTTTTACTTACAGACTTGATGTTTCATATTCAGTACTTGATGTTTCAACCAAATCTTGTGATTTTTAAAGAATTTTCCCCACTAAAATCATGTGTTTTAAAGTCAAATTCGGATATTTTATTGTAAATCTTGTATTTGCATGTTAAATTTTTTACACTTTATACATATTGACACTAATTAGTGATATTTTATTATCTTGAATTTTAGTTTATAATTTATACTTCCATATTGATTGATGTGTTAGTTTTTAGCTTGTCCTTTTAAATATTGATATTGACTTTTTTCTTTTTTTCCTTGAATATTATATTTTATATAGTTTGTCCTTCATATTTTAATAGGGTGAAATGATTTTAAATTTTAGCACTAATTTTTATATTTTCTTTACATTGGTGTCACATTTTCCTGTACACCTTGATGTTTTAAAATACATTTGTGTTTTTATTTGATGTTTTAATATTATAATTTGATTATTCCCCCAATGTTTCTATTAGATCTTCAATTATTATCATTTTATGTTTTTTGAAATATTAATTTTTATCTAATGTATCCTTGATGTTTTAATAGCGTGAAATATTTTTTAAAATTATTAGTAATGATGCTTTATTTTTTTCCAATATTAGTGTCACGTTTTGTTACTCACTTTAACATTTTTAAAATTCACGTTTATTTTTATTTGATTATTTTATATTAAAATTTGATGTGTTTTTAGTGTTTTTATTAGATGTTCAACTATTTATTTTAAAGTTTGTTTTATGATTCTATTTGGTGTTCAACTATTTTAATTTGATGTTAGTTTTAAATTTGATAATTCATTACTTTAGTCAGATATGTATATTTCTAGTGTTTTATTTGATGTTATGCTATTTCAATTTTGATATAATCTTTTAAATTTTTTATTTGATGCTTAGCCATTCAAATTTTATTGGTGTTTTAAAATTTTCTCTTTAATGTTTAAAATAATTTATTTAGTGTTTATCTAATTTAAATTGATGTAAAAAATTTTGATTTTAGTTTGACCCATAAACAATAGGCCAAAGTATAACAGACCCAAAATAATGGGCAATTGGTCAAATTCGGATCAGCGCCATCGGATCTAAATGCGGCTAAGAAAATGAAGGTGGACCGCCGTTGTGGTCACTAGAAAATTCATATCTTTACCTCGAGAAACGAAGCTGATCGTTCTCCGGGAAAATCACATCTCAACTCAAGATCGTAGCCAAAGGTCCTTGGGAAAAATACAATTTCCACTCCAATCAACGAAGATCTTTGAAAATTAGGATTGCAGGAAAGCGACGTAATCGAAATAGCAGAAGCTTACAGCGACATTGGGAGGAAAACGGCGAAGATCTTCGAAATGGGAATTGTAGGAACCTACAGCAACATCGCGGCAAAGAAATTCGGGAGTAGGGTTCGAGCTATGCCTACTACGCTATTCAGACCTCCTATCGGTAGGGTTTGAGCGTCGCCATTAAACTCATAATCCGTCTCTGCAAACTTGATGGAGGTGAATTCAGATTCCATCTCTCTTTCCCAATAGGGTTGCAACATCACTGGGAAGAGCGCAGTAGGCATAGCCATTCTTGTGGAAGTGCAGGGGTTTTGCCAAGGAAGGAGTTCGGCGGCAAGGATTTCTATTTTTATAGATTATGCAAATCAGTCCTTGGTGTTCTGATTGCCTTTAAAGAATGACCCCAAGCAAAAAGTATTTCTAAATGAACCCCCAAATTTAAACATTCCATTTTATTTTTATCTTATATATATAATTAACCTCGGTCTTACCATGATACAGTCTAATAAGAGACATACTCTAAGATAGCATGATACCAAAAGCAAAGCAAACGAAGCGAGAGTTTGAAGAAATCGCAAAGATCGTAGAATGCTTGCTCTGAAATAGACAGAGAGAATTCCAAAGTCAAATCTAGAGCGGAGAATTTCTTTAACCCATTTACACACGATTTTCAAACATCTTTTGTATGGAATGATCGCGCGTTGCGCGATATTGTTAATTAAAATATTATGATTATTTTTTATGTACAATTTGTGTATTACATTTAAATTGAAACAAATAATTTAATTTAAAATTTATTCATCTAAGGAAAACTGTATGAGTTATGAAGTGAAATAATTAATTTAGTTAGAAATCGTTAAATATCGAATACAATAAAAATTAATTATTTTTATAACATTTCATTCAAATTATTTTAAAAATTATTTATTTATATGTTGAGATTCATTTTAAAATGCTATCATAATTATATATATTTCATTAAAAATTTGCAATAAATAAAAGTAAGGGTTAAATATTTTTCTAACCATACCTTTATGTTGAAAGTGCCAATATAACCATGAAAAATTAAAAAGTGCAAAACAAACCCAAACTTTATGATGAATTGTGCAGATATAACCTTCCAGACACATTCCAACGTTGACTAACTTATACAGCCATTGACCAGACCAAAAAAGATAGATTTGCCCCTGGACATTCCAGCCACCAGGCCCACCACCACCCTTACCACCACCACCACCTTCGCCACTAGCTACCACCACCTCCCCCACCCCCACCTCTGCCACCGAACACCACCAAAATCACCTCCGCCAAACCCTCACCAACCACCACCTCCCCCCCAGCCACCACCTCCCCACCAGCCACCACCTCCGCCACCAGCCACCAGCTGCCAGCCACTCCATGACCACCTTTGTCAAATCCTCACTCCACCGCAAAATCCTCATCGTCGCATAAATTGTAGCAAATCACACAGCCCTAAATCGACACAACCCTTTTGGCGTAAACCCCGTCGATTCAGTCGCCAGAGAGTTTGCAGTGGTGGGGTGGTGAATTCATACTACGGCGGGATGGTGGTTTCAGTCGCCGGAAGATTTGAAGCAGCGGAAAGAAGAAGGAGAAAGGTGGGTTTGGTACGGTGAAAAGAAAAGGTCGCCGGTGCTGGTGGATTCAGTCGCGGGTGTTGTGGATTCAGTCACCGGTGGGTTTGGAGCTACAAAAATAAGAAGAAAAGCGATGAAAACAAGGAGAAAGGGAGAAGGAAGACGAAGGGGGTGTTTTCATTTTTTTACTTTGTTTCTTTTTCATTATTCAGGGATGAAATGCTCATTTTCTTGATTTTCGGTCAAAATTCTCATCACATGGTTATATTGGCATATACTTTATAAATTTAGGGTTATTTTGACACTTTCTAATTTTACAGGGTTATATTGGCACTTTCAGCCTGAAGTCTGGTTATTTTGGCACTTTACTCTAAAAGTAAATATTAAATTATCATATTAGTCTCACTAATTATAAAATGGTTTCATTTAACAGCTAGTCAGTTTAAAATAAAACCTTGTCATAAATAAATAAATAATATGTATATATTTCTATCAAAAGTACTCTATCATCATATAAAAAAATCCGAACATTTTGTTATTTCAGATTGTGTGTTTCTTTAGATTTTCTTCAGTGATATATATGTAAAATAAATATATTAAAATGACATATTTATGGTTTAAATATATATTTAAAAGTTATATATTTTAACAAGTTATGATTGATTATGTATAGTAAAGAATTAAAATCAGTAACATATTATAATATTATAATCCTATTTTTAAACAACTTGTGTTTAGTTTAGTCAAATAATTTCAATATTCTCGATTGGCACTACCACAACACTAAACCAAAGAACCAAACAATTTTTATAATATGGTGTTTGAGAAAAGTTCTAGAAGATGCAGGTAGAGGAATTGAGCTTAAAATTGGCTTTTTGAAAAAGGAGAAATTGGGCTGAAGATTGGGCTAAAATTGGCCGTGACAAAATGGGCTAAAAATTTAATCTGGGTTTTGAAATAGGAGAACCACGCCTTTGACCATTTCAATATTGAAAAATACGTCAATAAGAAACGTCAATATTAAAATTTTAAAAATCAATTCAAACTATTGAAACATCAAAAACACATTTAATAAAAATCTAATAATAAAAAAAGAAATGTCAATATTAAAATCCAAAAATATCAGTTCGTTAACATCAAGAATAAATTAAATAAAATCTAATATCAAAAATAAATATTAAATTTAAAACATCAATTCAAGCTACAGAAACATCAAGAATACTCTAAAATATAATTTTAATAATTAAAAAAGATATATCAATATTAATTTTTAAAATGACAAGTTGGAAAACTAACACATCAATCAAAAAGAAAACATAAGTTAAAACTTTATAATTAAGTTAGTAAATTATCTCAAACTAGTGTCAAAATAAGTAAAGTAAAAAAAATATAAAAACACAAGATATATTGAAAGATCAAAATTTTAAATTTTAAAAAAATTATTTTAGTGAAAAAAGGCTTGTGAAGAAAATATGATAAGTATTGAAAATGAGACATTGAGTCTAAAGAAGAAATTGGGCTAAGATTGGCCGCATCAAATTGGGCCAAAAATATAATTAGGGCTCCGCCTTTGACCATTTTAAATCCCATGTTTCCTCTGACTATTTCTACTTGGGATTTTATTTTTGTTTCTATAAATATCTCATCAATCCTCGTCTACTATTACATTATTCCCCTCACTCTCCAACGTCAAACCCTCGGATTCTTTCACGAATTCATTTTCCGACCGAATCAAGAAGCGCGCAATTCTTCAAGATTTCCTTCACAAATCTTCAAGATTTCCTTAATCCAATCGAATCATGAAACCCGCATTTCTCCAACAATTCTTTTTCCGACAGAATGAAAAAGGCCGCGATTCATTCGGCAAAACCCAAGAATTGATGGGCAGAACACCGAAATTAACTACTAACTTCCCCGCCGCCTCGGATCACAGCATGGAGTGGACCAGGACGGAATGTTTGGGGATAGGTTCTGTTGGATTTGTCTCTTTGGGAGAATCATCTTCATCTCACGCCCACACAGGAACTGGCCCAAAACTTCCTGACAAGTTTGCCGTGAAATCTGCCTTTATATATGCCGCCAATGGGGATATACATAGCAGCTGCGAATCTTTGGTACATGAGCTGGAAGTCTTTCGCAGGTTAGAGGACTGCCCAAACATTGTCAAATGTTACGGAAGCAGTACTAGTCATGAAGCTGGGATGCGTTTGTACAATCTCTTCCTTGAGTATGCCACCAATGGGGATTTGTTCGATAGAATACACGGCGGAGAGGGATTGAGTGAAAAGGAAATCAGAGCATATACTCGGTCAATCCTACAAGGCTTGAGTCATATCCACAACAAAGGGGTGGTTCACTGTGATATCAAGCCCGAGAATATTCTCTTGGTCAATGGCATTGCCAAAATTACTGATTTCGGACATGCTACATGTGGGGAGTCGATTAGTGAAAAATGGAAGGGAACTGCACCTTATATGGCGCCTGAGTCCGTCATATGTGGGATGTATGGACATGAAGTAGACATATGGGCAGTTGGGTGTACGGTTGTCGAGATGCTTGTCCGGAAACGCCTAACAGATATAGATTCAGATATGGAATTGAAGGCTATGGAGCGGATAGGGAAAAAGGAAGTTGAACTTCCTCCCGGAATATCAGAGGAGGCCCATGATTTCTTAGATAAGTGTTTGAAGGTTAATCCCTCTCTGAGATGGGATGCTAAAAAGCTTTTGAAGCACCCCTTTGTTTCTTGTTCAGATACACGGGGACTGAAGAGGAGGCTGGAGGATCATTCTGAAAACCTTACCTCTTGGAAAAAAGCAAAGTTTGTTCAAGTTCACAAGCCACCTGGCCAATTAGTAGCATAGTCTTAGTCTGAAAGTGTAATGCTTTTCTTGTATTTTATCTGAATTTTAGAATTTTGGATGATTACTTTGAGTTTGAGGGCCAATGCTCCATTCTCAGATCAGATACATGTACACATTTTGCACAACAAATTTATAAATATAACTCCTGGTTGTAGACACTTTGTTTCTTCATTTAGTTAATGTTCTATACTTTCATTCTACCTTCAATTTTTTCTTACAAGAACACTTGTTTTGATGGCTGAAATCCTAGCTCTGTTGGAAAGGATATGGTCCAGATGATGATACACGAGAGCCAATGAAAGGATTGAGGTAGATTCTTGCGATGTCTCTGATGGTCTCGATAAGTCAACTCATAGAGTGTAGTATTTACTTAAATATATACTCTTTTTGAATGTTCACCATTTTTTGCATTTCAGTAACTGTCAAGAATGCATGGTAGATTTTGTCCATCTTCTGTTCTGTCTGCTGGCCGAGTATTCTGTTTGGGTCTATGTAAGCTCTTCGTGTCTGTTATCTATTTTTTTACTTTGGTTATAGTTATTTCCCTCGTACAACTTTGTCCGAATCGGATATTTGGTTGTCAAGAAAAGGTGGCAACTTTGGCCTTTTATAAAAGGCCTTTCCGTTTAATACATGAACTGAATGTACCTCACTGGTTTGATTGGTCCATCATTTTGTTCAATTCAGAACATTCTTGTTAGTTGTTACTGTTATTTCTGAATAATGTAGGGTAGCATGGGAAAACTCATGTCTTCGGTCGACCTTTTATATGGTTGCTGTTATTTCTTCTTAGCTTTTGCCCAACGATGACATTCTGTAAAGCAGTAATGGTACAATATCTGTAGGTCGTTAAAAGCATCGTTTGCCCCCTTTTATTTTCTTCATGTTGTGTTAGATACCAGTTTCGGTGAAGAGATCCTTGTAAAGGTACAATCAATATCTGTAGTATTTTTGACTGTGCATTTTGTGCCACCCATTTAATTTAAACCCAAACCTTGTAAATGTTCGATAAAAGTCCCGAATCAACTAGAAAGGGTTTTCAAGATTTCTAATTGCTGCTGTTGTTTACTTTTTGTGGATTATCTACATCACGAGCTCTTAATCCGAGATGATTTTCAAACGATTTTGAATTTGCAGGATAAGTCTGGCGGCAGTCCAGTGAGTAAACAAGAACTTGGATGGGCCACTTGGACATTTCTCCACACGCTTGCTGCACAGGTACATCAATGATCTAGGCAGTCTTCCATGTTCTGTTCCCCATTTGGAAATTTAGCGATAGGCCTTTTTTGTGCCTCTTTTGTTAGCGTTTGGTCCACATTCGAAAATGATGTTCTGCTGATTGTTCTTTTAGTTGTGTTGCTTTTGCGTGCGGCTGATTTAATTTGTGTGGATGTGCCGCCCTTCATGAAGAATGGAAATCACCCCCAATGTTTAGTAATCTTGCGTTGACAGAGCCACTGGAATAGCCTTTGGGCACTCAGTTTATACTACGGTATCTTATTTCATTATGTCTGCACAATATAATGTAATACGTCTACTGGTTCTTCTGCTTTCTTTAACATTTGAGTTGTAAAGTTTGTGACTTTCTATGTTTTGAAGTTAACTTTTTGGTTAGTATATTAGCTGAGGTGGTCTAACTAGCATTGCATCTCAGGCAGATGCCATTTCATTGAAGTTGTGGAGCATTTAAAACCAAGATAAGGATGCGAAACCTGCAATTCTGGTTGCTCTGGACACGGTAAATGCTTCTTGTTAATTCCAGTTTCTTGTATATTTTGGATGGATAGTAGAGTAATAGCATGCCCTGTTATTTGGTGCCAACATAGTTTGATGAGGGCATGTTCTTGGATGGTTTATATAATTTTCTATTTTAGGTTCACGGGAACCTTGTTTTATGAGGTCTGTTGTTTAATCTGAAAGGATACGCAGTAAGTATAATTCGTAGGAAATTAAAAATGATACGTCACTAGAACTTGGGGTTTTTCACCATTTCATTTTAGGATTCTCTACACTGGCTTAATAGTTTTTGTATGTTGTTTTCCGAACATATTTTTGAAGTATATTTTCGGTTTGTGCAGCTAAGCATATTCCCGGCTGTTAAAGCGTTGGTAGAGCTTTCAGCTTAGGTAGAGCTTTCGATGTCACTTCAATAGATCTTTTACAGCTACTTCTTTGATAGAGCTTTGCTGTTCATGTTGGAATACTAGAGTTCTTGAACAGGATTGGCAATGGTGTGGAAGCCCATGCGGCAACGCTTGCATCCCAGATTGGTGATTTTCAGAAATTGCTTGTTTTGCATCTTTTTATGTTAATTCTGAGCTTGGTGCATAATTATGCATCACTCAGGTGATGTGGTCCTCTGTGGGTTTGGGCAGTGTGTTTTAATTGGCATATAAATATTTGTAAATGTCAAATATATAATATTGTATATTCAGAGGTTAGTCTCTCTTTAGACCTCTTCTTGTTTAACACATAAACTCTGCTGTAACCTTCACTTCATGCTAACAACTTCGCCTGTAGTCACTACTCCAGTAAGTACTCGAATCACCCGATTTACACTCATTTTGACTGACCTTATCATTATTTAGGACAAACTTCGTTTTGGGGTGACAGATTACTTAATGGAGCGAGTGGACAGGACAGAGTTGTAGGGCTTTATTAAGACTCAGTTCGCTTTCACTGGGAGGGAAGTGTATTTTGAGGGTGTTTGACACAATGAGTTGATTTACATCTCATATGGAAAGCAAAGTAAGTTATTTCATTTCAGGTGGTTTCTGAAACAAGAAGCTCAAAGGCTTCTGTAGCCCTCTATCTGCTGACTATATACTTGTTATTTTGTTGTTTTTAAAGTATATCATTGCTATGGTGTACTGTGTGACTGTGTCTGATTTGTGCCTTTTTCTGTTTGTTCAATATCAGCCGTTGTGCGTAAGGGCTAAGGACATCGTAGATGAAACTGATCGAATTACTAGAAATTCCAAGCAGATTTCTACCGTGCCAATCCACCTGAGTATCTAAATGGTATGAGTTGTTGAGACTTCCTTCATGTATGTTTTTTTTTAAATGTGTAGCATTTAATGCTTGCTTTACTGCAAGTTTGTAACATGAGAAAACTTTGATCATGAATTGCATTGCTTCGAGTGTCATTATTCTTATGTCATGTCTTCAGGATGACGTTGGTTGGTGATTTTAGTTTATTTTTAGTCTTTATTATCTGGAGAGCATTATTTTGAGTTTCCTCAATTGCAGAGTTTGCAGTATTTGATTTTATGGCCACCCTTTCTCCAATGCATCTTCTTCTTGATTATTTTTCTCGTCCTTGGTGTAGACATAATTATAAGATATGTGATGGGAACTATATTGGGGAATTTAAAATTTGAGACACAGCATGAAGCTTTGCTATCTGTTCATTTGAGGATCTCATTTGGGCTTGCAAATTGCAAGCTTACAGAAGCATCAGTGACGACAATCTGCTACTGTGGCTTCTTCTAATGAGTACTAAAAAATAATTGTTGGGGTTGTTTCTTGAATGCTAGACATTCTCAAGTTACATGACCATTTTCTTCAGTTTACAGGTTGATGCATATTTTAAGAGATGAGATAATTGAGTTCTATCATTTCGTCAAGGAGAATGCTTTAGTATTTACAAGGATGGGGTTTTTTTGGTAAGACTTGTAGTGTTATAATTTTTTCTTCTCATAATCGAGAACCTTTCAATAAGTAATGGAAAGCATTGCATGATTTATAAAACTGAGTCTTATTTTAACTATCTTAATTCCGAGAAGGCTAAAACGCATAACTATCTTCACATGAAAATGCTGATATAGTTAAATTCACTGCAAGTGATCCAGTTATCATCCTTGGGTTTGGGCAGATGGATCAGGTACATCTCATTATGTTTATCAGGGTGGGTTATTGAAATTCGGAATCGGCAAATGATTTATGCTGTCTGTCACTCTGCTGGTCCTTGCAAACTTATTGTCCACTCCATTGACTTGGGGATTGGATGGTGATGTTATGGATACAGGATGGCCCTATGTAGCGTTTGATCTTGATCCATCTGGTGTGGAGTCGTAGATAAGAAGATCAATCTGGGGAGAAAGGCAGAATTTTGGCGGAGTCTGAAGGTGTTGCGGAGCCCTTGACGGAGTATAGCAGAAAACCCTTCAAGGAGATGATTTTTGAAGATTTCATCCTCAACTGCTGCACATAGAATCCACTTCCAATGACAAACTCTCGTGTTTGTAAATCCTTCGGGTGAACGGATGCAATTTTGAATGCTTTCAATGCCAGAATGCAGTCTTTGGTTCTTGGTTTAAGTTGATTGTAGCAGAATCAGAATGTACACCATATTGTACATTAGTTGCGTAGCTAGATATTTGCTTATTTGGAGTCATTGTACATGGCATTCTACGACGCTTTGCTTGTGCCCTGTGTTTTGAGGGATTTTTTCCCTTACTTTGGCAGATGCTGCATCTGTTGGTGAAGAGGAGGCTTTGAAGTGCACATAGTGCTGAGCAACACAAAATCGAATAAGAATATGGCCAGAAGTTCACGTTTCATATTCTTTCCCTTCATTTTAAGCAACCATGTCCCATTAGTTCAGTTGGTAGCTTGCCTCTTGGCTATGTTAACTTTGATTCTCCCTCCATCTAAATTGTACATCAATCATTATCACGCTATTCAACAAACATGTCTGACCGTTAATATATTTACCTACGTATAATAACAACAAATAAAAAAAATAATATTTAGAAACTACTTATTACAACTTACGTATAATAACAATAAATAAAAAATTAATATATTGAAACTACTTATTACGATAATTAAATAATATCAAATACGATAATATTGTTGCTCATATATCTATTTAAATATGCGATCAAATTTTGATGAGAAATAATGTTAAAAATGCAAGTGTGTCATTTAGTCTGGGATGAAGTGAACACTGTGTTTTACGCACAATCTCACAAACATAACTATAATTTATTTATTTTTTTAAAAATCATGTAAAATTCAATCAGAAATACATAAATATCACCATCAAACAAAAAAGTATTGTACTATATTTTCATAAGGCAAAATCTTGGGAAAAACCATCTTTCCATAACCTTATGGAAAGATGAGTTTAATTAAAATAATAAAAGGTAAAAATTCTTAGTTGCAATATTAAAAATTTATTACGCAACGTGTATTAATTATAAAGTTCATAACCCGATTCATGCAATCCAAATTTTTTATCTTCATTTCTTCTAATTTACATTTTAAACCTTGATCTTTCCGTGATTTATGGAAGACCATCTTCCAAGAGACGGACTCTTTTCATAAATGTTTACAACAATCACAATAAAACACACAACTATAAGGGTTATAACTTTCGATTCTTCTAAATCATAACGAACACTACATTTAAATCCGTCTAAAACACTAATATCAACTTGACAGTAATATCAACTTTTCTTAAGAATTTGATCCAACTTTCGCCGCTGATCCATTTACATAAAATTGACGTAGCCTTTTAAGGTCAAATTAGTGAATGAAACGTCGTCATTATCAGATGGTTCCTTACTATAGAACTGAAACATTAAAAAATAAGTATCGATATTAAAATAAAAATATCAAACATACCTAAACAAAAAGATAGGTAGCATCAACGGTATATGTATATATACTAGATAACACAAGTGTGTTGTGTGGTGCACGATTTATAATAAATGATCGTATTTAGTAAATATTATGTTGAGTAAAGTGTTAAAAGGACCCTGACTTTAGCCTGAAACTGCCAATATGACCCTGCAATCTCAGAAAAATGCCAAAATAACTTTTGACTCCGCTGAATTTTTAGTCAACTTTTATTTGGCCGGATTATGATAAAAAGACCATTTTATCCTTGCATTAAAAAAAGAAAAAGAGGTAACCCTCGTCTTCCCGCTGGTCTCTCACCTATGTTTCCTTTCTTCTCGTTTCCTTTCTTCCTCTCTTCTTCTGTACGTTTCCTTTCTTCCTCTCTTCTTCTGTTCGTTTCATTTCTTCCTCGAGGGCAGAGGGGTTTGTGGAATGGTGGTGATCGGAGTTGGGGATAGTTCGATCAGAGCATCGGGTTTTATGGGGTTTCAGATGTGGGGCTAGGGTTTCCGGTGGTTCGTTCGATCAGAGCGGCGGGGGTTT
>JAULKK010282738.1:0-14140 GCA_032355705.1 Rubia peregrina
GTATGAACTAGAACTCGAATATTGTACGAGCTTGAACTCGAATACCGTACGAGCTCAAATTCGAATACTGTACGAGCTCGATCAAATTGGAATTTAAGTCGAGATTTGATCAAACTGTTCGCAAACAGTTTGCTTCGCTTACAACAGAACTGTTCACGAGATCGAGCTCGAATACTATACGAGCTCGAGCTCGAATATTGTGCGAGCTCAAACTCAACTACTGTATGAACTTGAACTCGAATACTGTACGAGCTCGAATACTGTACGAGATCAAATTCGAATATTGTACAAGCTCAATCAAATTGGAATTCAAGTTGAGATTTGACCGAACTGTTCGCAAACAGTTTGTTTCGCTTACACCAAAACTGTTCACGAGTTCGAGATCAAGCTCGAATACTGTACGAGCTCAAACTCGAATATCGTTCGAGCTCAAAATCGAATATTGTACGAGCTCGATCAAATTGGAATTCAAGTCGATATTTGATCGAAGTATTCGCAAAAAGTTTGTTTCGTTTACACCAGAATAGTTCGGTTCGTTTACACCGCTACCCATGATTTACCGCTCGATTCATTTACAACCCAACTAAATGACTTTTATCCAACATGTCATTTGGTTTTGACCCAACGGGTCACTTTGTTTTGATCTAACGGGTCATTTATCAGTTTACCTAATTTACTCAAGTTTTAACTCAACTTGTAAAAAAAATTATTGTCTTATTATAGGAAATTATCCACGGGTCACCCATTATCCTACCCAACCCGACCCGACCCAAAATTATCCAACGGGTAACCTGCAATCCAACTCAACTCAACCCAACAATTATAACCTATTTATATTTGTTAACCCAATGGGTCATTATCCAATAAGTCTTATCCAATAAGTGAAATAATAGATGGATAACAGTTATCCATTGGGTGACCCGACCCGTTTGACGGGCCTAGGAAAATGGGACACGTTTGTGCCCATGCAAAGGGCGGTGAATGTCAAGACCAATTCTTGGCTGAGAGCCATGCTATAAATAGGGGGAGTAGTTCTGATTCCTTCCGAATAAATCCCCCCTTAAAAACCAGGTTCACAAAATTTAGGTGTTCAGGTTAAATTAGAATGGAGCTACGGTATTATAAACGGGTCTATAATTTATTAAGGTGAGTGTTTTCATCATCATAGCATGAAAATCAAAATTTTATGATTGCATGCTACCTTATGTCTGTTAATTTTAAATGTGTCATTTGAGAATTTTATGTATAAAGCATGAAATGTTTATTAATATTATGCTCGTATCATGTTTATTATTTTGGTTCATAATAATTAAATATGGCGTGTACTTTATCATACTGTGCTTAATTATTATGATTCTATATATGTGGAAATTAATTATTGATTATATGTAAATGACCGGCTTGTACTTTATCTTGCCTTGTCAAATTTAACTGTGTGCTTCGAGGTCCCCGGCACGATTGGAGTTCGGTCTAGTTCGGCAGGGAACTGTATTGACCGGACCGAACGAATAGATCGACTACTCGTGGGTTTCTGGTATGCTAGCATAACCATCTGGTACAGATACGAGCTCGTAACTGAACATATTAGGCATGGTTGACGGATATGGATTTATGGACTTGACTGCGTCTCGGCATAACCCACCCGTATCCTTTTGCCATATGCTAGGATCTATGTGACAATTTACATTATGTGATCAATAAATTTAACTCGGTAAATATTGGTGATGGAACCTCACTAAGAAATGAGCTTACCCTAGTTTAAACAACCTTAACAGGTGTATCTGAACAGTTAGAGTGAAGTGCACTGATGTTTTTACTTCTTTTGGGGAAGGATCTCGGGCGGAACTTTAAAATCTTTTGGTTTAGGTTGTATTATAGTTATGTAAAGTACTAGTGTAAAATTCCTTACCGGATCCTTTAAAGTTGTTGCATGTATTTTAGTTAAAGCACTTGTATAATATTTATATTAAGACTTCCATTGTAATTGTAAGTTGGGTTTTGGATTTTCTAAATTTTCTTCCGCATAAACTATATTTGCTCGTTACTGCATTTGAGTAATCTGATCCGTTAGATTCTCAGTAGCACGCTCAGTCTGACCCGATCCTTGTGTTGAGCAAGTGGGTTGTGGATCTGGGATGTTACACGTACAGAGTGTCATTGGGAAATTGGGGGATGCTAGAGAGTTGCTTCTTGAGCCCGACAGATTTAGAGGAAGGGAAGAACTTCTCAATGAACCTCTGTTTCATGTCCATATATGATTTTATGCACCCCAGCGGCAAATAGTACAACCAATCCTTTGTTGCGCCACGGTGTTAGAACGAGTAGGACCTAATGTTGTAATCCTTTTAGGACATGCCTGACAGCTTCTTGTTGGTTCAAACAAGATGGAACTCCGAGAGGTGCTTGTTCGGGTGTTCACCGACCATACTGTGGAATGTGGGAAAACATTAGATCATGTCGAACTGGATGAGCTCACAAGTCACATTAGCCGGGAGTGGCGGAAAGATAATGTAAAAGGGTTGATTCTCCAATTTATATCTATCAACAAGTGTTCTATAATCTCAGGTCACTGGATTCAGTTTGTCTTCTTCAACAAGTCTCTGAGGAACTTTATCGGTTGCTCACTTTGTTCTTTCACGTTTTCCTGTGATTTGAGGTAAGCAATGTAAGGTTCCTAAGTTTGTGGTACGAGTATGTACCATATACAAGGAACTATACAGTAATAGTCCTTAAACAAACACTAGCAAACAAGTGAGAGCATTTGAAGAAATACAAACATGAGCTCAACACAAAAACCAGCTAACTAAAAAAAGTAAACATACAAGCTACTTTACCAACTAGTTATGCTAGCTAACAATTAGACAAATCTAGTATCCCCGATAGCAGCGGCAGAAATTTTTCCACACCCACGGGGCTAATTAAAACTCGCGGGCACTGAGAAGATCAAAGATAAGATTTATAGTGTTTCTCGTGTACTCACTCATAACTATAATAGTTTAGCTAGTGGTAAGTCTATGTGTTGTTCACAGATATACTAGTGTCTAAGGGCTACCCACACACAACTCACTCAATTGGGCTTCAACAAAATCGTGGGCCGAGAATAGCTAGAACTAACAAATAGGTGGAAGTGGGTTGTATGAACTAACAACTACGAGCATCCAGGTAAAAATGATGCAAACTATTGATTAACTAATCTTAGGGGCTAATTGCATTACAAGATTGATAACAAGATTCAATCCTAGACTCTAATTTATACAAGAAACAATTTGCCTATTTTCATGATATATCACATAGTGTGGAGATGTTAATTCCCATGGATCTCCCATTGTCCGTCATTCAACTGGTTCTTCCTCCTCATTAACATCTCACCTCTTCCTTAACTTTCTAAGGGTGCGCTTCTCAACTAACCGCCCATGTAGCTCACTCTCAGGGCTAACCGTCCCCACTTAAAAGAGTGATTCCTTACGTAGGTCGCAATAGTTAGATACAGGTGTGAACCCAATGATAGACCATTCTCGAGAATAAGTACTCATTCTAGACCTCAAAGGAAGAAGACATTGGTACTTCATGATAAATATAAAGTATGTGTCATTCTCGAGAATAAGTACCCATTCTAGACCTCAAAGGAAGAAGACATCGGTACTTCATGATAACTATAAAGTATGTGTCATCCTACTAGCTAGAAACTAATAACGCTCAACTATTGGGGTAAGCCAGGCTTTTCCCTGTTGGGATTTTAGTAACATCAACTTTGTAGGTCTGATGCTCCTAAACATGCAATTCCTCACACGAATAACCAATTGAAATTATTATCTATTACCATCTCGGCACACACAAGGGGGATCTAACACACACATCCTCTCGATATTCAAAAGACTACCATAGCACTAATAATTTAAAACTCCAAAATTAGTATTTAAAGCCTAGCACGATATCATACAAGAAATAAATCAAGTGTGCATCTTAACATATTTCATAGCATGAATCATAATAAGAAATTGAACCAATAATTGAGCACGATATTTGTAACATGTAAAATAGGGTGAATCTAACATGTCTTACAAATCCACGTCAATCATTCTTACAAATAACTACCCCAAGAAATGAAACTACTCTAGCATCATCAAATCATGGAAACCATAGGGATCAATGGTATGGATCTAAAGAATAAATAAAGGGAGAAGAGAGAAAATCCTAAAGAGGATTTTCTTTGCCTCTTCTTCCTACCAAAATAAATATAACTAACTACTTGCTTAAATCATAGGAGACAAAAGACACTATATATAGTGTAGGGTAAATGGGCCTTAAAAATTCCAAGTTGGAAACCTAGTGCCACGCATGCACAGACCATGAAGGTTTGCATGGCACGACTATCACATCCTATAAAAAATGACTTGGGACTTTGTTTGGAAGTTGGAAAATCCTATATTGTGCAGAGGGCCCATGCAGGTTTGCACCACCCATCGTCTGGGTCTTCAATTTCTTGCTTGTGAATGCACGAGACGTGCATATTCGCATGTCCTGGCATCAGAGCATTGAGATCCTTGAGTTCCTTATGCACCGGCCATACAAATTTGCACATCCTGTCCAGGATCCCATCTTCTTGTGACACGGACTCTAGCACAGGCCGTGCCATTTTACACGGTCTGTGCAATTTCTTTGACACTTTCAAACTTGGCTTTTTTTTCTTCAAGCCTTCTACCTTCTACCATGTTTTGACTCGTGGCTTTCAGTTTGCTACCAATTTTTCAATTGGCCTTCACTAAACAATCCAAAGTGCTTTTGAGATATCTACGAATAATCTCAGAAAACAATATCTAGATGCTCATAAGAACAAAAATCCATTAGACTTCAAATAGGCTACAAAATGAAGAATTTAGATTTTAAAAACAAAAAATGGTCATCTAAATCCCTTATGGTGTAAACCTCTATGAATCTAGAAATCTTCCTACAAAATCATAACAAACGTGATGTTAAATGCCTAGAAATACATGCATTTGACATCTCATCAACCTCTACAACTTGGTCAATTTCTACTTGGTTTGTGAGCTGACATAGCCATTCTTAATGATGGTAGAAGGTTGATAAAGGTCATTCGCAAGAATGGTAGAAGAAGGAAGCTCACTTACAAAGTGGTAGAAGAGATATTGAAGAAGGAAATCAAAGTAGCGGATGTAGAATGATCTTGGAGTTAGAAGAATGTTCTGGGTAATGTTCAGGACAAATCGGTACCTAAGATAAGTATCACTGTATTCTTCTTTGCGAGCACCATAAAATCAACTACAAGAACTCCTACAATGGATCAACCGTCACCCATAGGTACGGAAACAAGTTGGAAAAGAAAATGAAGAACGGTCTATGCAAAAATGCATGGACCATTCCCTGGACATAAAACCGTGTATTTCCATCCCTTATGAGTGCACAAACTATGAAAATTTGCACAACCCATGTCTTGTGAACCATACCACTGTAGGGTTAATTAGCACGAACAGTTCCAATATGCATGCCCCTTTCCATGCACCAATGAAACACATGTTTCAATCCCTCTCTTTTTCCCTTTCTCTCTCTCTGTGTCTCTCTCTTCCACCTATAAAAGCCTCCCTATTCATCCTTATTTTCTTGAACCCAATTTAGATTTCTAAAACCTTGTTTTTCATTAGTTTTTCTTAGTTTCTTCATCTTTTTCATGGGTTCTTATAGATATATGATGGGTTTCATAACCTAGCTTAGATTTTGTTTTTCCCTTAGAAGCTTGGATTGATGAATAGGAGGGGCATTTTCACTATGGTACTTTTCACTTCTCTATTTCTTCATTTCATATCATTTGTGTATTATGAATCCATGGATTTGTTTGTTTAGCTTAGATTTATGATTTGGGGTTGTTTGTAAACATGTTTTAACATTTTATTTGTGAAACTTCAAGATTCATGTCTATTTATTTTGCTATAAATTATTGTGCTTACTTTGTGCTTTAATGCGATTAGGATGTACACCTAGTTAGATTCTTGCATGATTTAGTGCTAAGCTTTGAAAATAGCTTGGGAGTGTTACATTACTACGATTGATTGTAGCCTTGTGAGCTAGTGGGGTGGCAAAAGAGTTGTCTTGTAATTGGATTAGCATGTAAATGATATTAGGAGCATCGGACAATCGGACCAGATGTTGTTAAATTCCCAATTGGGGTCGTAGGTTCGTAGCCGGGAGCTAGATTCTTAGTTTGTGGTGATTAAGCATTGCACCAACCTTAGAGTTTATTCACGGTAGACGTTTCAATGATCCATGCCACTACCGATTTTAACATTCTACCATGATATAACACATGCTTATTAACCCCGGTAATGAGGTCAAGAGTCATTTCCTGTAAGCGCTGTTATATGTGGAGGAGGTGCGATGTTAAGATGGGGGAAGAGCTGAAAATGTGACAGAGCACGGGAGTTCCTGGAGAACTAACATCCTCACATCATGCGATATAGCAAATAAATAGAAATATAGTTCTCATAACTGAATAGGATATGAGATCAACTCTTATATGTTAATCATGAGAAACAAATACCCTAAGGATAGTTATCATTATTTTATCTCGCTATCTCATTATATAATCGTACTTATTAGTTTAATCTTATCAACACAAAACCCCCCAATGTTTGCTATTCCTAACACACACTCGGGGTGATGCCCGAGGGTGAATTTTGCAACGCTGTCGCTTAAAACCCTTTATCTCTGAGGATGACACCTATAAATCTTGTCTTTGGTTTCCAGGATCTGAGTTTTGTAACAACGCTCGGGTCCTCACCAAAGCTTCTGACGGAAACCAATGATTGACATCAGTAGCTCTTTAGCTAATTCATCTGACCCAAAACCGACCACCTGAATATGCTTCCAGTTTATGCTATCATAATCGCTCTCTAAATACGACATAATTGTTTTCACCCCATGCCCTACTATGACCGGAATTAGTTGCGGTGTTAGGTGCACCTGATATCGTTTGCGGTTTGGATAAAACTTTTAACTTCGGTTGAAAATCTACCCGATGTTGGGCACGGTTTTGGTTCTAGTTTTGGATAAAACTTATAACTTCGGTTGTTCACAATCGAAGTAAAAAGAGGACTTTTTACTGCCTCTCCTTTTACTTTAATTATTTTGTGGGCAATGATGGAAGTCATAAGTGGTCTAGAGCCAAAGATGTAGATCATTTATGTAGTAGTGAAACGATTGTGCTAATTTAGTGTTTCTTTCTGTTAGGACATTGCACTAGTCATATTAGGTCCCTGTGTTTATTGCTATCCTGGGGCTAGTCTATGAAACTTTTCATCTAGAGGTACCCGGAGGTAAGGGTTATTATAAAGCGTTGTTCGTCCACTCTAGTTATAACCCAGGAGAGTTGAGCGATATCAAGTTGGATGGTATTCGAGGAGATAATGTCTCTACAATATATGATCGAGGCATGAAAGTAGGATGATAAGTCAATGATCGATGAATAGTCTAAAAGTGTGAACCAATTTCCCCAAGACTTGTTATATTTGTATTTACAACTTTAGTTATATTTGCATACTAGTTTGGTAGTTAATTTGATTAATTGTTCACTATAGTATGACCCGCCCCCTCCCGGCATCATTAAACTTAAGAGGGGGACTATTAAGGATCAAAGTTATATTTTTTTCTCCCGTTCCTACTACTATACTACCTATGGGTAGATAGTGGCAGGATCGGAGTCGTCAAAAGAGATGCTAAGAATCTAAAATTTAACTAATCACATCCGCAATTGGGTCATCAATCCGATCACGTGTCACAAATAGCTAGTATTGCTAAAACAGGCTTTGGGGATGGGTTTACTAACAACTACTAGCATGCAAATCACAAGATAATAAACTATGTAAACTAGCACTTAGGGAGTATTTACGTAACATGATCGATCTTACTTCTATCCTCGAATCCATCACATAAAATAACTACAAACATATTCTAGTGTTTTTTACACGTGGTGTGGTCAATGGTCAACACTTCTCCATACATGTCACGTAGGGTGCATGTGTAATCTTCCATCGGCACTGTCTCCATAATAAGGGAAGTGCAACAATGACCCTGCCTGTTGTGCAGATTTGAATTTCCCTTGCACAATTACGCTCTGAGCACTACACTACGAATGCTTCTCTCTAAGCCTAAAAGGGGGAAAGGGGTGAAGCACATTATCGATGGCTCTAGGTTACAAAGCTAATCCTAGTTTTCTACTATATATTTTTTTTCTATAACCCTTCAGACAAATTTGCTGGCTAATAATAGTGTATGGTCGATCATAACGTTGACTCGGCAACCCATGTGCACACACTCACACAGTTCCAGACTATCATTACCCCAAGCACATCTGGGTTTCCTTCCCCGGGGGATATCAATAATTGTGCCAACGTGAAAGTAGACTACGGTGTGTTACAGTCTTAGTGTGACAATCATGCAATTAATAATAACATGAAGAACAAGCCAACATATTAATCACAAACACATAGAAATAGATAGATATAAGGAATCTTACAAAACAAACATTAATTCATGACTACAAACACAAACCCCAAGTAAATTAGCTACTCCCTAAGCATTGAACCCAAGTATTTCATTGAATTCAATGCCTTTGGGCAAAATAAAAATAGAGAGAAAAAAGAGAAAAGAGTTTAGAGAGAAGGAAGAGCTCATAGGTCCTTAAACTCTAGTAAACATAGGTCCATATATATAGTAGTAGATAATTGGGCCTTGAGAAAGGCCCAAAAGAGGCCAAAAAACCTTACCAGTCGTAATTGACACGGCCAGTGGAAAATGGCACGGGTCGTGCCAGCCGGTTGGCTTCGTGCTAGCGCAGCCTGCCCGGTCTGGCATGAGCCATGTTACCTCGTGCTAGCACTGGTTATGTCAACCGGTACAGGCTGTTGGCAGGAGCCCCATTTTGAACTTCTGATCGTGCAACCTGTGTCGTTTGGCATGGGGTATTGGCTGGAAGCACTTCTTGCTCAGTTGAAATGTTCGGACCTTGTCATTCTTTGCACCCCATAGAATGGTCTTTGTATTTTGGGGTTAAAATGATGTGGAACGTGTGAAGCGGTGCGGTTCACATCCGTACTCAGCCGCTGGAGAGATTTTGAATACACGGGCAAGCCGGTGTGACACGGTCTGTGCCAAGAGGGTGTGACATGGCCCATGTTGGCTAGCACGAGCCATGCTAGCCACCCCCTAGCACGGTTCATGCTAGGCATTCAAGCCTAGTGCTGGTACTTCGTGTCGGCCGGTCGGCTTGCCTGCTGGTTCGAACAGTTGACGACGTCCTCCATTTTTGGCCTTTTTAAACTTTGACTTCGCCTTTTCTGGCTAAATTCCATCTATTACCACACATTTTGGTCCATGGCCTTCTATATACTACCATCCTTGCGAATAACCTTCAATATCTTCTATCATTCTTTTGAATGGCCTTCAAATATCTTCTTCCACCCTCGCGGATGGCCTTCTACAAAATGATGTCAAAATACTCACGAGAAACCTACTAATAAGCTCACAAAGGAAAATATAAGTGCTCGTGAATACAAAGTATCCATTAGACTCAATTTAGTCTACAAAACTCAGGATTTAGACAAGAAAACCAATAATGGTTATCTAAACCCTTTGTCGTCTAAACCTAACTAAATCTAGCAATCGACAAAACAAAACATGATAATAAATATGTCAAATGTATTGGTTAACACATGCATAAATATGCACATCATAGAGTTTCCAAAATCAATCCCTCCCACCCTTTTTTACAACACACTAAGTGACGTTGGTGTGTGTGCTTTTAAACTACGTATAGTTCTTGATCGAGTCCCTTTCCCCCGAGGAACGACCCCTACTTTCCACTAACTAATCTCTAGTATTTAACCACACTAGGTATGTAGAAAAAAAGCACCTTTGAGAGGGCACATGACTACCTTCCTAAATTTTGGCGTAGCCACTGGGGAAAAGGTGTATTTGTTGAGTGCTAGAGTGGTATTTGTGTTTTTCTTTGTGTGTTATTATTTTGTGTTTTTTTCTTCTATAGGATGTATTACTTACGTTCTCGGCTGTTGGTATTGACTCGTTCCAAGAACCAAAAATGCCAATTGTGCTACCCTGAACTTGTATGTACTCATCGTAGTTTAATAAGATAATTGATGAAAACAGAGGGAGAGGTTGACGACGATAGTTGGAATTAGGTGGGCAGAAAGGAGCGAGAGGGTGTGGATGGGGGGAAATAGGTAGAGGGGACTAGTTTTTTTTAGAGATATGTTGGGTTCTTTTAGGGGTTTTGGTTTTGGTGAGTCAATAGTTGGATGTGTGTAATTTCTTTTATCAATTTTGTTTGGTTCAACCCAGTTCAATCTGGTTCGTTCTGGTTCATTTAGAGCAGTTGATGCGCACACTTATGCCATTTAACCAGTGCACAAATCAAAGATAAGATTTATAAATGTTTCCCTATTGCTACAAGTTACTATAGAGTAGATAGAGGAAAATCGGGGTCATCCACAGAGAAAATGGTCTAATTGAATAGCACATAACACACACAACTGTCACCAAGTGCTTGCAATAACAAAAAGGGGGAGTTTTTTTTAGAACAGTAGCTATTAATTTACAATTTAAAAAAGTAAATCTATCTATCGTGCAATTAGACTAACGAGATAAAGATAATATTATGGAGACTTGGGGGCATTTGCTTCACTTGTTTAGCTATTCAGTGATCCTCAATTTATCCTTATATCCTAGAAGTGTGTCATATCAAAATTCCTTGATCACACATTTTGGAGAGATTGAAATCATTAGATATTATCCCCGTTCTAACCTACAAGGCCACACCCCCTCGATCATGTCTCACCTCTCTCTGGTTTAGCTAGGGATGCCGAATACAAACTACCACCCCTCTAGCGCTTAGTCCAAAAGTTAGTCCACCCAAATACACGGTAAAATATACTAACTATGGAAGTAGAATTACTCTCCAGGACCCAATATGAACACCCATTCTAGATGGATATCGTTGTCATCCAGAACATTAATATCTCACTTTGGTCTATAAGGCCACAATGTCACCTCAGTGGCTACAAACACAACATATAACTTTCAAAACTAATAACTAACCTCGATATGGTCCCAGGACCGGGGGTCAGAGCAAGTTGGGTTGGGGTGGTGGGTTTCTAAAAGCAAGAACAAATAAGACTAAGTTTTATATCCACCCTTTGTGGTCCAGTCCTTCCTTAGGTTCCATACAATGTTCTGCTAGTTTGGTTGCTTGGGAGCACGGGATCATAACTATAACTACTAATAATAAACTTCGATCGCTTGCCGCGAAGATGGAAAGTGTGAGACTTTAGACAATAACAGCTTAGGTGTACCTCTTTACCTATAACTCTAGATGCAACACAGGTCAATATGGTCCCATCCTAAGACAATTATGGCCTATGCGTTGATCCTTATCTATAACCCATATGCAAGAGCTAAGGAATAATTCAATTTCATCTTCATGCCTAATTTAACCAATTAATTAAAAATATAGCATAGTAGTCAATCTTAAGCATAATTTTAACATCAATAAGAGGCCAAACTGGGAAAAAAAAGTTCTCGATCCTAGTGCTAAATCATGGCATAATCGCAATCAGTTGTCATCCTAACCTTAATTATGCAATAATCATAAGCATTAAACACAAAAAAAATGATAATCGAACGATTAGATAGGAGAAGCCTAGAATCTCATAATATATTAGCTAAACATCCTTGACAAATATCCTCAACTACTAATTTAGCCTAATTTAACAAATCCCATAACAAAACATGAATTAAACATGACAAAAGAGGAAGGGGGGAGAGCATTCAATGTTCTAACTAGGGTATTTACCCAGAAGTTCGGCTAGGCCCATCAAATGGGTGATTTGGATCAATCCATTATCCAAACTCAATTAACTCATTTATTTATGGGTTATAATGAGTTGGATCACAAATTGTTTGGGTCATTTAATGGATAACTCATGTGATAACTCATATGACCCAATGTATTAATGTATTAATCCAATAAGTCATTATGTAATTAACCAAACAAGTTATTATTCAACCTTTTCTCCCTCTATTCTTCTTCCTCTTCCTTGAGTTAAGACGATTATGGTTTCGACCTCGAGATAGTAGGGACAGGTTTTGAGTTAGGGTTAGTCATACATTATAATATATTATGTTTAATAATATATATATATATATTATGTTTAATAAAATATATATATCATATATATATATATATTGTGTTCGCTCGACAATCTCGACGAAGTTAACGAACATTATTAGTTAAGCTCAGTTTCGAATACTATTTGATCTCGGCTCGAGTTTGGTCAAATTGAATTTGAGCTCGACTGGTTTAAAATATCCTAAGCTCGAGCCAAATTTGAACAACTCTTAATACGAGGTTGGCTGGTTTAAAATATATTAATTTCGAGCTTGACTCGATTTCAATCGAGCTTGTAAGATTTTGGGTCGAGCTCGAGTTTGAATGAAATTAATTTGGTTCGAGCTCGAATATATTAGGGATGTAAATAAGAAGGGCCAAACTCAAAAAATCATCAATGCGAGCTTGGGTAGTTTCAAGCTCGAATTGGTAACATTTTTATCTCGAACTTGAATTTTAATGAAATTAATTTTGCTCGATCCATAACTCGAGCAATTATTAAATATATTTTTACGTACATTATAAAATATTATATATTGAAAATATATTGAAAATATATTTAAAATATATTGAAAATATATTATATTAGCTTAAGGAACTTTACGAACAATATTACTGAGCTCGAGATCGAATACTATCGGAGCTTGGCTCGAGTTTAGTTAAATCAAATTCGAGTCGAGTATTGACCGAGTTGTTTGCGAGTTTTTTTGCGAACAGTTCGGCCCTTTACACCTCTATCCATTATTTACAACTCGGTTCGTTTATAACTCAACTAAATGACTTATATTCAACGGGTCATTTGGTATTAACTCAACGAGTCACTTTGCTTGACCCAACTGGTCATATATCAGTTTACACAATTAACTGAATTTTTAACCCAACTTGTAAAAATATTGTTATGTTATGATAAGAAATTATTCACGGATCACCATTTAACCAACCAACCAACCCAACCCAAAATTATTCAACGGGTAATCTGTTATCAATCCAACTAAACCCAATAATTACAATCAAATTTTATCCATTAACGCAGTGGATGATTATCCAATAAGTTAAAATAGTAAATGAATAATGGTTATCCATCGGGTGACCCGACCTGTTTGACAGCCCTAAGTTCGACTTTGTCAAATGGACACATGGTGACTTTTATAGGTGAAAGAGAAAATTAATGTCAACTGATCATACAGTTTCACGTCTCCCCAAACTATTTTTCCTAATTAATTTTAATTTTTTATATAATGACTTAAATTCAAGGCAAAGTCTTGGGAAAGATCATTTTTCCATAAGTTTATGGAAAGACGGGGTTTAATTAGAATAATAAAAGGTAAAAGGTCTTAGCTGCAATATTAAATTTTTATTATGCAAAATGTAGTAGTTATAAAATTTATAACACGATTCATACAACCCAAAAATGTATCTTCATTTCTTCTGATTTACACTTTAAACATTGATCTTTCTATGACTTATGGAAAGATCATCTTTCAAGAGACGGACTCTAAATTCAATTTAAATTCTGCGTCAATAAATTAAATTCAATTGTTTTTAAAAAGGTCTCGCTGAATTGAAAAAGGCAAGTGTCCATTTTCAAACCGGGTTCGACAGATGGGCTTGGGTTTAAAACCATCACCTTGTTCAACGCTCAAAAACCCTAGCCGATTAAACCCCCTGTTCAACCCCAAACCTGTAAACCAAATTCTCCGCAATGAGGGCACTGGACGAGGATGAGACAACCCAGGTGTTCGAGAAGCTGTTCAAGTTCGTGGGCAACAAACTCAAGAACATCGTCGAGAACCCATCCCACGAGGGCCCGGACCCCAACCCGGGCCGCTATTGCTTCCGCCTCCAGCGCAACCGCGTGTACTACGTGTCGGAGTCGCTGGTGAAGCGCGCCACCAACATCAAGCGCGACAACCTGGTCGCTCTGGGGACCCAGGTCGGCAAGTTCAC